>JAUJPO010072987.1:0-11528 GCA_032270745.1 Tiaropsis multicirrata
ATTGCAATACTCTATGAGGTTATTAACTGAGACAATTTTTCCGACATTAAGTAGAAAATCCGACGGAAAAGTTTAAAGGTTTAACCTCAAAGTGCAGATTATTTTCTGAGAGTGCAGAATTCTAACGTTCATTACTTTATTATGCAATGTTTAACAAGTACTTCAACAAGTATATTTTTTTAATCGACAAAAAATTTATTTCAGGCCAGGAAGACGATTTAAAAATGGTAATAAAGTGCATTTTTTTGTTTTCCAACTGCTGTTATGTCGGATTTTGCAGGCCAAAAATTATTTTGAAGTTCTTTGATATAATTTCGTTCCTCAGCAGTACCTTTTCCTGTACTTTTGTGGCATTCAAAACCCATGAATATATAATTTGGACGGATGTTCTGTAACTATATGTCGTATTTTTTTTTCTTTTGCGGCAATTCGGATGGCTTCAAAGAAACAAGAGAAGCTGGAATGGCCGCAGAGGCCATTCTTGAAGTTGATATTAAGATCGGACAATTTTATTCAATGGGCAAGCAACACTGATAATTATCCCTTATTGGTCAGTTAATAGAATAATCTGATATTTCGTCCAAATTACATCATAGTTTACACATCTGTATTTAAATTTGACAAATCTTTTTTTGATAACAAACCTGATTACTTGACAATTAATTACATCCTCTGACATCACTATCTTGACGTTTTTTATTTGGGATCAGTCGTGCTTGAATCAGCAAATTTTCACGCAATCGCGTCAAATGATTTTTGTAAGCATGCGTAGTCTTGTTTTTCCCATAATGCATTGCATTGCGTACAGTTTCATTCTTCCATAACTCTAAGTTAGGATCTAGAGTTATGTCGTACAATTATCCTTATGTAATCGTCAGTCGTCCACTATTGCTCAAATCTGATTTGCCAAGAATGATTTCGAAGAGTACAATCACACTAAAAATGTAAAACACTGCCTCGAATTTTCTAATTTTTCAATGTATTTCTTTATAAGAACAACAATTCCTGGACAGCTTTCATGTTCATATAAAACAACGGGTTAGTTGTGTTCGGCCAAAAGTTGTGAAAAACCGTGGTTGCGCATGTATAAATTACGTGAAAATGACGTCATTCTTTCTTCCGCCAAGGGCGAAAAAGACTTGTCATGGTAAAACAATGAATAAATGAGTTATTAACTGGATGGCATATCCAAGCTAACAATGCCAAAAGGAAATCAGTTAATGACCCCCATAAAATTGATTCAAAGTTGCTACATGCAACGCACGTCTTTCAAAAGTTTTCATAACTTAATGTAAATAAAGAATCACAAAGAATAATTTTATTGAAGAGAGTACCACAAAGAAAACGGTTTAGTTGGATCAAAAAGGTATTATATGGCTATTTTTTTTAATTACAAATCTCCATACCAATTTGGTACCATAGGATGAATTATTAATTTATTAAACTTAGTGTTTAGCAAGGGAACGTTAAGCGAAAAAAACGACTCTAGCATGGAGACCTTGCTACTTCTTGTTTTATGATTCTGATGAAAAAGTAGCATGGTTGCAGCAGCCATTTTGAATTTCGGCAGTTGATAAAAAGAACCAATCAAATTTCGCAAACTTCTTGTTTACATTTCCTTGTTCGTATTTACTAAAACAAAATTTCGACATTTTTTTTTACCAAGGAATAAAGTAAAAAAGTCCAGCGACGAAGATCAATTTTAGCCGAATATGCCATTTTGGCATCCTCGCTGCAACTCAGCCACTATATCAAAATTAAAAACAAGTGGCTGGTGTGTCCGACCCGAGTGTGATCACTATCCACCCTCCTCCTTCGATGTTTTTCCATCTAGACAACGTCGTTCTTTAGTACAAAAGTCTCTAAAAATCGCTTGAATGAAAGAGACAAATTTTTTGTCTCGATGCGGCTTCGTTCTCCAAACTCGTTTAAGAGACTTTACTACGGAAAACTTCATTAATCAAAGTAACAAGACGAAGCATCCAAATGTTCTTAAGTTTTCTGAAAGCAAGCCTTAAAATAAAATGTCCCAATTTGATTTAAAACTAGCAAATTTGTCATAAGAAATTTAAGCCATTACTATTTTAATTGCACTTTTTCAACGGTATTTGAACATACTAGGATCTAATATCTCTCTTAAAAAGAAAAATCTCTCTATGTCTGAAATGTGGTATTTTAAATCTCTTTATTGATTATCGGTTATTGACGCTTCAAGTATATTTTCATTACTCAGACATATTTTTGGACCTCGTGATACTGTTGAGTAAAGCAGTTATGAAAAACGTTTGGATACAAAACCGGTTTCTTTGAAAATTCCCAATTTGAAAATAATAAAGTCTGCTGCTAAAAGAGTTAATATATATAGAAACCAGGGTGATACGAATCAAACAAACAGTAAATGATCGATATTGTCCTGAACAATTTTTACCTTCGATCTTTTTGCAACAGACCTTCTAATCTGGTTGGCGAAATGAGTCAAACAAATACAGTATTTGAGATACTGTAAGGTTTTTTCTTTTAATTCCAATGTTTTGAAAACGGGATTTGATGTTTGTTATTTTTCTTGACGAATGTTTTCTTTACTGTTTACTGGACCATATCTCGCATAGACGTGTTAATTTTTCTCATGTTTTGTTTAAACTTCAGTATGTCAGTATGTCACATCCCATTTAAGAGCCCTTTAAAAGCAAATTCACACATTTTATGATTTTAAGGTCATAAATCAGAAAAAATTCAGGATCGTCAATGTTTTGCCAATGCTATCCGACAAAAATTGTTGGTTTCGCCGGTTTTGTTTTTATGTAAACTGAATTCTTAATTTTCCATTATTTGGTGTTTCCAAGTGTGTCAGCTTTCCACCATTATCATTGACATCTCTTTGTTTATTCTTTGTCATTTGATACTTGCATAAAATTCAAGAGAAGTTTTATCCAAGAGCCCTCTTGATTTGGCTCACATCGTTTCTTTGACAATATTGATTAAAGATTAAAATTAGATACGTAGATTTTAATCTCACAAGTTAGTCGATTGCCATGCATGTCCTGTAGTACATTTGTTCTAGTCCGTCACAAAACAAAGTCTCACGAAAATTTATGTTTAAGATCGCATTTTTGGGAGTATGTAATCGGAAGGGTAACCCATTTGTATCGGCTTAAAAAATCTGTATTATTTCAGTCATTAAATTCAGAAATTGTTCATTAACAGTACTGTTCATTAACGATGCTTTTCTCGCTTTTCTCGCCGTTAATAGGGGGTCTAGGCCCAAATCATCAGATGAGAAAAAAATAGACCAAAACATTTAATTTCCCATCATTTATGATTAATAGCAATCAATTTCAAAATACCTTATAAATACCTGTCATTAAACAGACAATAGATTTCTGGTGATTATAGAATTAATTTAATCTGACCATTATTGCTAAAACGCTGCAGTTTTAATTCACCTCAAAATTTTCATGATTGTTTACGTCTGACCTTCTTTGAACGTCCAATCAATGACCTTAAGATCCCGACGCATCCAAAAGTAATTAAGATGGAGTGTAGGGGGTGATGAACTTGTTATGTGAAGTAGTTTCTGTAATTTTTTTCACTGCAAATCATCAGAGGTAGTAAAGTACCTTAAACGAGTTTGGATAAGGAATCACCGAGGTAAAATTTTGTCTCTTCTATTCAACAGATATTTAAAGACTTGGTTTCAAATTGGAAAATGAATTATGTGTTAATAATTACGTTTTCTATAAGAATATCTTCTAATGTTCTTAGATTTTTTGGTTGCAAGTTAAGTCTTTTAATTCATGTGTACATAATCAAAAGTGAAAAATGTTCTTATTTCTATTCTTTTGATGTTCTTAACATGTTCTTAATTTTTTGACCTCGAAGCCTTATACTTTGTTCTTGTAAAAAAATGTGTAAACGGACTTTTTCCAGTTGATCCTAAAGGATGAGATCCATAACACAGATGTATTCATTGCCGACCGAACTATGACAATGCCATTTTTTCAGAGGATCCCAAAAACTTCATTCATAAAACATCCATAGAACGTTGCTCTGACCCTCATAAGTCAAATCAATATCGACAAGATCATTATCAGACACCTATTTCTCTAAATGAAACTTTTGTGGACGGGGGTCACTATTATGTAAAATGACACTGCGATGTCATCTTTTTATTATCAACCATTCTCTTTTGTTTATTCTACTCTCTGATTGGTTGGATTCGTATCACGTGAACCCCTCTCAAATGAATTCATTTACAAAACATGGATTGAATAGAGCCCACTGCTGGTGAAAAAAAATTCGTTTTTATACTCCGTTTGACAAATTGATTTTACAGGGGTTATATCAGTTGTTCTTTTTATTGAATTGATAGATTTCTTATTGCGTATATAGTCAGCAGGGATTTACTCGCCGTAGTAATACCATTATAAAGTCTTTGTTAAATAGATTTTAATTTGAATCGACTCGTATTTTTTTCTAATCAAAGACACTCCTGATCGAATCCATCCACATAAACTTAGGTAAGCTGTTTTTTTCTCTCTCTCTCTGTCTTTTTTTGTGGGAATACCCTCTTGTTTACAATAAAATTATTACTGAAAAGTAAAAACCTGATGAACATCATTTAGACTAGCTAGGACACACCAGCCACTTTTTTATTATTTTGATATAGTGGCTGAGTTGCAGCGAAGATGCCGAAATGGCATCCTCGGCTAAAATATATTCCTTGGCCAAGAAAAGTGTCAAAGTTTTGTTTTAGTAAATACGAACAAGGAAATATAAACAAGAAGTTTCCGAATTTTGATTGGTTCTTTTTATCAACTGCCGAAATTTAAACTGACTGTTGAGACGGTGAGACCATGCTACTTTTTCATCAGATTCATAAAAAAAGAAGTAGCAAGGCCTCCATGCTACATTTAGACTCTCCTTGTTCAAGTTGTCTTCCTTACTACGGACATTTTTCCATCTTAATGCTTTGGCATCCTTGTTCAAGTTGTCTTCCTTACTACGGACATCGTTCTTAATGCTTTGGCTTTGGCGGATACAGAAGATTCTCAGAAATTTAAGTTAATTTAATAAGTGTTGGCTGTAAGGTAAAGAAGTTGAACAAGCTTTGAGCTTCGTCAAGATTTCTGAGTAGTTTTTGATCGCCTCTGTAAACGATTTGACAAGTCTTTTAACTTATAAATTTGAAGTTTAAATTTAAATTTATTGATAATAGTAGTATAATGCTTGTGTTTGTAAATCGAAAATTAAATTTTGAGTGATTTCCAAAAATTTGCTTAACTCAAATAGAAAAATAAAAACGTCTTGTTTTAGTACTTAATTTAAATTTTCTCAGACGCGAGAGTGTGCTTCTCAGACCAATCAGAAATCAGAGAGCTTCCTTTTTCCCTTAAGATTTTAAAAACGGTAATAAAAATCATTCAATTTTAATCGTATTGAAATTTCTTTTTTCGGCTGACTGTAATGGTAAATCTCCCAGAATCTCCAAAACAATTTCAAGATTCAAAAAGTGCTGTATTTGGTAAATAAATGAGAATTTACTGGGTTTAGTCGAGGAACTATAACAAAAGAGATTTATAGTATAGTGCCCGCGTTTAGTAGATTTTCATGTGGTTAGATTTGTTGGTAAGCGTCCGATTTGATCATTGTATTGTGTTTTTGGATTTATCTAGTTAAGACGACTTTGTTCACTGTATTTTTACAAAGAAATTTAGCAATCAGATGGTTGTGTTTGTATTGTATAATATATCTAAACCAGACACTAGTTAATTAAATCCTGTTTGAATCTGATAATCGGCACTAAAGATAATACCAGATTTACTTGATCTTAAAATATGTGTCATTGTATTGATTAATTTTAGTTCGGATTTTAATAAATATATTTTTAAAAACTTTGACCATGAATTGCTAAGAGGGATGTTTATGCTCAAAGGGTGCTCACGAAAGAATAAAAATATGGAAATTCGTATTTCTACAACGTATTTTTAACTTTCATAAGGTGTGGTAACGAATGAAACTGGTTTATTACTTGAAATAAAGCTGAGATTTTATCTATATAATATCTCAACCACATGTTCGACGGTTTCTTTCTTTCTCGAAAATTTAAATTCAATTTGAGACTGATAACATCATTAAAACCAGTTTATAAGATTCAATATAAATTCAGAGATTCCTTCGTCATAGATTTACGTGGTTAAAACTTTCAAAAAATGCAAAACTCAACATTTTTTCCAAGTAGCTTTGATGACACTCTAAACAATTGACAAGCTGTTTCATTATTGTATTCTTGACGATACTTAAATATTTCTGGAGAGGTAAACAAAAATATTTCCTTCAGTCAAGTAGCATTTCGTCAATTTTTTATTTATTTTGCGTATTTCATAAACACTAAGATCGATAAATTAAGAATGAGGGTCTTTAAAATTTGACCCCGTTATTCCAAAAAGAAGAACAAATCTCACAATAAATATTTCAGACCTTTGTTGTATCTTTGTTTATCAGGTAGTTCTGAGTAGAATCACACCTAATTCAGTCCCAGCTATATGATTTGTTTCTCAAAATTTTGAGTTTAATTTTGTCTGAATATCTACTATAAATGGATGGTCACCAAACCACCTTTTTTTATAAACATCAGCTTTGTTTAGGCTGAGTGAGGCTGACCATTATGCTTAAATTTCTATTGTTCAAAATCTCATATTTATTTAAGGATTTTAAAAATGGTCTTGAATTCTCGCTAATGAATCTTACACATAGACGTGAAATTTAACATTTTATTCAAGTCAAAACTCATCTCATCATTGAAATATTATTAGCGATTTTAGAACACGTTCTTGGGATTTTCGATATAGTTATGGAGATCCCAAAACACACCTCCGACGAATTGTATCTTCAAATACATTTTATTCAAAAACAATTTGGTGTCACTCTTAGTCATACCTTACCACCAAAACGCCTCATTTGAAATCTGACATACAGTTGTGGACACGTGATCGTGACATTTCGTTCAAAAATCAAAAGCTAGATCAGTATCGGAAACAGGAGGTAGGCTTTCTTATTAAAGGAGAGTAATTAGTTTCCATATAAGGTAAAAGGAGAACTAGTACACTCTCCTACATCGGTTATATACGTTTATTACGTATTACGTTCTTATAAAAAGCCACCATCATTTTCATTGATCTGTGGTGTCTTTTGCTCTCAATGCGAGGCTGTGACTCTCTAACAGTTTGAAAGTGCCTGAAAAACCAAAGAAACGTTCTAAAGAGCACATTCACACCAGAACACCACCTTTTACCACCCTCACAGACGTAATCACTGTCAAACTGTTTGTATAGAAAACCCTCTTATTATTGTCCGGAGTTATCGAGTTTAAATGAAAAATATCTGGTAATAAGTCTTCTTATTATTGTATGGGTTATCGAGTCTTCAAAATACCTTGCCTAGCACTCTATCTACACTATGCATTCTTTTATTATTCTTTTGACAAAAATTAGTTTTTTTCATACTGTGTCTTCACATAGAAAGTTTTCTTTGATACACACCATGCTCGCTTGCTTCCCAGTCAGCTTACAATTTGTTTCTTTACATATGACCAGTTCTCTGTGTGGTTCCAAAAGTGACTGTCATTTCTAACATTCAAAGCCCCAGCAATAACACACATGAGGTTTTTTTCAACGTTCTTTCGACGTCGAAATAACGTTCTGACGTTAGAACAACATTTTTTGGACGTCGAAAGAACGTTCCGTGTTTTTTTCCAAAGCATGAATAACAATCGTCAGCTTTCCTCACAAAAAAGGTATTTTTGTTACATTGATTGAAAAGATAGCACCAAAAAAAAAGCACCAAAATTTTATTGTTTTTCTTCGTCTTGCACTCGTGGACACAAAATATAGTCATAATCATTGCATCATAATGTTAATGATTTCGCAAAAAGTCAAAAGGAGGGCGTAACGTCAAACCTACTTTAATAGATTGAATCTAAAGCCAATCCTCTCTTCATAAAATATCATCTCGTGCCGTGGTCACTCTCACTCGTTATATCATTTAAGTACTATTTACTTAGGAAGTGAGGATCCTTCCTGTGTCAATTTTAAGGCAATCGTCTATCATGCTATCCTTATGCCATTAGCGAGGTTAAGCAAGGTTACGTTAAAATTTACGACCTGGACCTGTTCATAACCTATTAAGGAATATGCCATCAAGTTTTTGCTCGTCCGGGTTATATACAGGTCCAAGTCGCAGCTCTCCCTGCGTAACCTCGCTATTAGATCATTCTTAGACCGTTAATTTTTTAGACGTCTTAAAAATATTTCATCTTATCGAAAATCCTCACAGAACAAGCAGTATTGTCACTCTATTCACTGAATTTCGGTAATCTCAGATTGTTAAAGCTATCACCATATAATTTTTCCAAAACTATTTTTACTTTAAAACCAAATACTTTCATCACCTTATTAAATCATATCGTTATTTGATCTACCATCTTCAATATGTCATTCTGTATTTTACGGAACAGGAATTCAAGGTTACACACCAGGTGAGAAAATTACAGACTGTCGCGCAATTATAGCGCTTCAGCGATACTAATTTTCATCGAAAACTCGATAACCCATACAAAAATTAGAAGACTTATTACCAGATATTTTTCATTTAAAACTCGATAACTCCCGACAATATTAAGAGGGTTTTCTATACTAACAATTTGACAGGAATCATTTGTTGGAATGACGTTTTGTGTCTGCTGGATTTGGAAGAAATCTTCGCGGCAAGAAATTTTCGGACATTTAAATTTAATTTTTTCGAAGCACTAATATTCTCACAATTAAAAAATCACCCCTAAAATTGTTCTTTTTAGGGCAAAATAGGGCTTTTTGTTGACAAAAGATCCCCTCAACCGCGAAATTTAATGCCGCGAAAATTTCTTCCCTTAAAATATTAGTTTGTCCTATAATAACCGATAGTGTCTGGAAATACCCAGACTATGAGACTACACTTTTCAAAAAGTAATTTCGCAATCTGGGTGTCAGGTATTACCAAGTTTACTTTGAACTTAACATTCAAACAAAACGTCTTTTCTTGAAGGGTTTTTATTAAATTAATATTAAATCAGTGCTAATACGGTTAGGGATGCAAAATTGACCTTTTCTTCTTTTGTTCGTATGTTTGAATTTTATCTGTAAACCTCATCCTTGGGGTGCTTTTTGTCGATTAAATTTAATGATCGAAATGTCAGATAAATTTATTTAATTTCCATTTTTTTTTCCTTTCGTTCAAAAAAGATCTCAATAGCGCTGCACCAATACCCAATTAATAAAAAGACATGTTGAAAAAAGGTTGTAGAAACCAGGATGGTACAAAATCAACAAAGTTAATTAATAAGTGACTGGCCTGGTTTCTACATCGGAGAAAGTTTCACCGACAATGATCTAATTCTGTATTTTACAATGAATAATGTCCTCTGCTATTCAAAATGCCAATTCATCAAATGTCTCTCTGTCCGGAAAATTTTGGAATGCTTACTTTCAATTTCGATCCTTCCGCCTGCATGTCGGAAATTTCTATGTCACATGCTTCTTGGCAACTTTACAAGTTGTAGTTTTCTTTCCAATTCCAATATTAAATATTTGATACATTTAATTTTGTGCCAGAAAAGAGAACTCAAATCTAGTAATTTGTGAATTCTCATTGGTGGAGAAATTTTCAATTAAATAATGATAAAATTCTTGAAGGTACAGTTTTAAAAATGAAATGAAATTAAATCTTTATTCAATTCAAAATTTCTCCACCAATGAGTATTCATAAATTACTAGATTTGAATTTTTGAAAATCCACTTTTTAATCTTGCCATAACGGTTTTCTTATAGAGATTTCCATCGTAAGTTTAGTGGATTTATAGAATTGATTGATGTTTTAACTCTAGTCTAGATTTATAATTGCCCTCCCTTTGAATCTCGATAATCTACTTTGCTCTGATGCCTAATCGAGATTACTCAAAGTCATTTCTTTGCAATAAAACTAGTAAATTGTCTTACCATCCGATAAAATCATTAGAGAAATGTGTTTTTTTACAGTGGTTTCGTAATTTTGCTGCTATTGACCTCTCTAAGTGAATATGTAGAAACCAGGTCGGCACGAAAAAAACAAAACATAAATCAATAATACTGTCCTGGTTTCTACATGGGAGCATCAAAGAGGAGGAACGATGTGCACTAATCAGGATTGTCCGCGTTTTTGAGAATTTAAGAAAACAATTATCCAATTTTTAGATCTTTTCATACCGGCATCAAGTTAGAACTTTCTAAAATTCATGCTTTTTTCAAAAAAAATTCTTTTAATCATTGAGATCGTTAGGTAGACATTAGTGGCCGCTTTGCTGACCATAAAAACTTCATGAAAAATTGTTTTGAAATTGTCCAAGATTACAGTATAGGAGTTTCAATATAATTTCATTGACAAAACGTAAAAGTGATTTCTAACGGCCTATTATTTGACCGCAATTTTTTCGACTTTTTCTTTCATCGTTCGTTATGAGTGTTCGCCTGTCAGTGTTTTATCACTACGATTTGTTTTTACTTCTAATCGTCAGGGTGGAATCTGGTCTATGAGTGTTTAGAAATTTGTTTCGGTGTTTAATGAGAATTTGATATCTTCATAAACCCGAATTTTTCACTACAATTTGTATTTTCTTCGTTCGAGGGGAAATGATGATAAAAAAATGGAAGTTGTAGCTCTATTGGTAGTTGCTGTGTAGAGGCAATTGAATTTGTATTTAATATTAAAAATCAAGACGAAACGGCGATCTTTTTAGACAAAATAACTTGTGAAGGTTTTTATGTAAAATGTAGATTTTGATTTACGGGAAATACCTTTATTTATTGAATTGAATTTCCACGGTGTTTTCGATGAGAATTGGGATCTGTATCTACATAGGTTCGAAACTGTCTTTCTAATCTTGTACACTCCTCCGGCTCATAGGATTGGTGGCGTAAAATGACGTAATTCTTGAGCTCTTTATATAATTGATAATGGTGGCGTTGTTTTTAAAAGATTGGTATGAGTAAGTCATTCAGTTTTCAATTAATGTCGTTTTTAAAAGGAACTCCCAGAATAAATTATTTTAAGGCCCTTCAATCGCCAAAACTAAGATATTTGGCGGTTATTTAGGGACTTGGAATATGAATGAAGAGTACCTGGAATTTGATCAAAATAATTCCCTCAAGAATTGGAAACAACAAAAGCGTATATAACAATTTCTTTGTTCACTGGTTATCCGACATGGGATTTTTTATCAAAAGCAGAAAGAAAATGACGTTTTTAGCAGTGAAATGGGATGCGTTTTTTTCTTTTTTATCGTTCGTTATGAGTGTTCTCCTGTGTGAGTTATTTCGCTACCTTTATACTTCTAATCGTTCGAGTGAGATGAAAAATGGAATTTGTAGCTCTGGTCAGTGAGTGGTATTTAGGGGAAGTTGAATTTGTATCAACGTATTCCTTCGATGTTCCGCGATGAGAATTTGATATCTACATAGGCC
>JAUJPO010072998.1:0-11526 GCA_032270745.1 Tiaropsis multicirrata
TACCGATACCGATTCGTGGTTGGAATACCGAGTACCGATCGATTTTACCCCTTCATCCCGAAATACCGATAAAAAAAAGGCCTCATACCGATGTACCAATAATCCGTACGCCCCCCACTGTGAATGCATAGAAAAATCAACTGGCACCAAGCGCTGACCAAAATCAGCGCGAAAGCCGTTCTGAGCATGTCTTTTAGGTTAGCAAAAATTTCCCCTAAATTCACAGGGTTGATGAAGATTTCGTTTTATTTCTTGTTCATTGAATACCCTGAAATGGAGTACCTTAAGAAGGGAAGAAGATTTTGCGGGAAGAAATTTTCTTCCCTTCTTAAGGTAATATAGTGCAAATTAAAGTTAAAAACACCAACATTCACAAGATCTTGGAAGTTTATCAAAATGTCGTCTTTTTCGGCATCCCATGTTTGACTGGAGGTTCCCAAGTTACCCCGTTTCACGGTGAATGTTTAGGAACTTTGAGGAAATAAGTTTATTTTTTCACAAATTTTAGTTTTTAATCAAAGATTGAAGAAAGAATATAAATAATTTTTTTTATCTTATATTACATGCTACTTGTGTTCATTAAAATTGTGCACCTGGTGATAAAAGCATGAAATTTGCAAATTGGTAGTTTGGGGGTCAAAAATGGATTTCAATCTCAGACCAAAAAAAAAGCACCTGTTTGTGTGTATTTTTGTATTCAAGATTTGTGAATATCATTTTTGTCTGACAACATTATTTTCTGATATTAGCTGAAAAGTATACATACTTTATTACTAGTTTTAACAATCCAATTGCACAAAATGTCCAAGTGATTTAAGAAAATAGACAGTGAAAGTTTAATTCACAAAGTTTATTCTTTTTAGAATCCTGGTGTTTTTAAGCCTGCAGATGATGAAGTATTAGCTCAAAGAACGTAAGATTTCTTTTACAATTTTTTTTTCCAACCTTTTAAAAAAGCTTAAAAAATCAAAAATAGACTTTTGAAAAGGAATTTTTGTTTAAAATAGCTGTTTGAGTCAAATTTTTCTGAAAATTTCTCATTATTGATAATGAAAGACATGTCTGCATTGAATAATCTCTTTTTTGATGATATTTAGGAAACACTTCAAACCTTTCAGTTAAAAATAACCATGACCATCTTATCTTTACATGGAATTAGGTGGCTTTAATCGAAAATGTCAAAATTTATTTAATATGAATTCTTTAAAATAAAAGGATGATTAGAATTGTAAAACAATGGGTATGAAAGGCAGTTGGAAGTTTGACTCAGATACCATAATTTTCCATTTTTCCTGTCAAAATGAAATTTCAACTCTGTTGTAATAACGTAAAATAAAGTATTAACTATTTGAAAGTGTAAGAAATCTACCTAATTATTTTTAGTATTCGTAAAGCAAAGAGAAGAGGACCAAGCTCTGCTTCATCTGGCAGCGAAGACAAGGTAACATTGAGTTTTATCACAATAAGTTTTTTTCCTGTAAATATTACCTTTTCAATTCACTTGTTTGTTTTATATCTTTGTTTTAGTCATCAAATCCATTTGCTAAATTCGGTGGTTTTAGTGGTGGGAACACAAGCACTCCAACATTGACCTTTGGTGCATCTAAGCCCTTTGCACCTGCTAAACCTGTGGCTCCTTTGACTGCAACCAATACCAATAACAGCACAAAAAACAACTTTTGGGGAAGCAAACCGGAGGATCAGAAAGAAGACTTTTTCTCTAACCGTAAGCCTGCAAGTGAAAAGCCTGTCCTTGGAGCATCAGACACCAATAACAAAAGTAATAGTAGTAATAAAGAGAACGGGTCAACGAAAATGGATGACAATACAGAATTCCAAAAAGAACTTTGCCAATTGAACATAAGTGTCTTGAAATTCATCAAAAAGCATGTTGATGAGAATCCAGTTATTGATCTACAACCGGTGTTTAATGACTACAAAAAACATATAAAAGATTTAGAAACTAAACATAACCGGGGGTCATCCAGCACAGAATCAAAGAATGTAATAAAAACAGAATCAAAGTCTGAACCATCTTCATCTCAACCATTCAAAACGCCAATCAGTTCAAAGACACCTGAAAGTTCTATAACCTCAGCACCTGCAGTTTCATCAGCAGCTCCGCCGTTTTCTTTTAAATCTTCAACTCCAATACCAGCTAATCCTTTTGGTGGTAGGTTAATTCGTAACTTTTAAAGCTTTGGGTATCATCATGCGCTTCCATTCCACCATGTCTCTTATTTATTTATAATTCTTAGATTCTGTGTGTTTCTGCCATTATTCGTAATAAAATGTCTTCCTTTCTATATGGAGACAAACCGAATATTTTCAAAATATGGGAAAACACGTTAGTGAGGTCGTTATGCATTCATTCTTTCACTTTATTTTCTTCTTCCTGTAGAATTGAAAACGAATTCAGTATTCAATACAGCAGCTTCACCATTTTCATTCAAACCAACTGCATCTGCATCAGGATCAGCAGCGTCTGCAACATTAGGTGCATCTAAAGTTCCCGAAACTGTTAAAGAAGAAAATGCTAATGATGAAGACAAAGTGCCTGAACCTGAACGAAAAACGTTTGTAGTTTTTATCTCTTTATCTTGTCTTCTTCAAGGATTACTTTGTTAAACTAGCAGTAGGGATTAGTGCAAGAAGTGAGGATTTTAGTATGGGAATAAGGTACTGCTCAAAACATTTTCATGAATTCTTTCCTCAATTTTCTAAGACGGTTCTGTGTAATTTGGTGTAAAATCCCAAGAGGGGGATGTTTTTCTTACTGGTATGTGGGATTAATGGTTTTTCTTTTTTTTTCAAAGGAATTTCTTTTGTTCTATATTGTTCTTTTTTAGGGGGGGGGGGCTTCCAGCCAATCTGAATACTGGATAAACTTTGTGCAAAATTTACAGTTGGGTTGTGTTATAAATATATTTGTCTATACCTTAATGTGGGTGATTTTTATGTTTTTATAGAATATGAAAACTTTCTTTCAGGGTTGTGGAATCAGATTCTTTTCATCAAACGCGTTGCAAGCTTTTCTTTAAGAAAGGTTCAGAATGGAAAGAGCTCGGTATTGGTATGTTATACCTGAAGCCAGGATCCGATGACAGTAAAATACAACTCCTTGTTAGAATGGAAACCAGTACTGGAAAGGTTCTTTTGAATGTTACCGTGACAAGCGACACACCAACATCAAGAAGTGGTAAAAATAACGTCATGGTTGTTACCATTCCTAACCCGCCAGTGTTTTCCAAACCAGAAGAAGGTGACAATAATTCACCTTGCACTTATCTGATTAGAGTTAAAGGAACTTCTGAGGCTGATGACTTGTTTGAGAAAATCAAAAAATGAAGTCACTTGATCATAAAGATCTAATGGCATTTTCTCTAAAATACTAGATTGAATCAAGTTATCTGCATGGATTATTTTAAAATACCGCTAAAAATAATGCAATGCACTTAAAAATTTAATAATATCACCAGAGAATAGTTACTGAATTCCATAAAGAAATCTACACTAATAGTAATGGAATATAAGGTAGGAAACATCACTCTTGAAAAAGAGCTCACAAATCATAAATATTCTAAAAAATAAGGGATTACATGGTTTCCCTTTTAAGAATTAATTCTGCTTCACTTTGGCAGCCTTTGGGTACAATTGTTCAACAATAAAACCTTCTTATAGGCATCAGCTGCATTGGGCTGAGCCTCGATATGCTGAAGGTGTTTTAAAATTTGAGTCTTGTGTATGCTTATTTTTCGTGACGTTTAAAGTAGCATTTTTAATGATATTTGATTCTAGGTATCAGGCCATCCTAAAAAAAACGTTTGTTTCGAGTCCGCGGCCGGGTGAAAGTCTTATTACGAGGCACCGGGCCGGGTGTTTTCATGTGATTTTTGTCTTAAGATCATTTAAAAGCACCAAGCACGTATAAATGTTCGAAAAAAGCTTAGAAACCTTTATAGCCAATTCTGTTGGCATTAAAGTCAATAATAAGAGGATTGAGGCTTCAACATTGTTCGGAAAGAGTCGAGAGAAAAATTTAATTCACTCGGATTTCGCCCTGCCCACCCGCGAACCGGAAACAAACATTTTTTTAAGGATGGCCTCAAAAGATTTTGTCCTAGACTTCTAAAGTAAAAATAGCTCAATATTTTGCTCAAAAAGTTCAATCTTTTTGTGTTTGCAATTGAGATACGATACTCTTCTAAGCTTCAGAATGCTATAAATTTCAAAGAAAATAAATGCCAAAATGAGTGATTTTTAGCATTAGTTTAAGACTTTATTTAAGGCAAATTTACTCAAATCGATTCTAACAAAAGCGTTAAGTTTGCTTATAAAAAGGTATATTGATATGAAGGGGTGTTGTTTTTGAGAATTTATATTTTAAAACCTTAAGACTTTGTTTTTTAGTTTATGTTTCGTACTACATTTAAAGTTTTTTTTGTATACCATAGCGTCTAATACAATTTTATTCTTTCACCAAAAGGGCTGAAATGTTTTTTTTTGAAAAAGTATTAAAAAGGTCCCTTTTTGATTTGACAGATTTAAGGTGTTATAGGTTTAAGGATGAGACAGCGGTGTTTTAGTTTGTTTTTCAAGATGCTAACATTTTCAGACAAAGGTGCTCTAGTTTTCCTGAAATGTGTATTGACCTATAAATTGAGCTTCCTTCGTTCGTCAGTTTCTTCCTTCCCTGTCCTTCTTTCATTTAAAGGTTGTTCATTACCTTAAGGCAGGGCTAATTTGATTGCCAGGTAGGTCCATCAAAGTATCGTATAATATTATGGCTATTTTGGTTTCTATTTTATTTCTAGGTAACTAAGAATTAAATTTAGAGTAAAGAAATGATAATGATAACAATGAGGTGGGTTGAATCTCTTTATGAAATTCTTGGTTCAATTATCTCCATGTTCTTGACAATCATGTCAAAAACTTAAACCAATGCTCTGGACAAGAGAATGCACTCACTTGGTTTGCTAAAATTGCGGAATCGACTAATACTCAAATGAAAACAGTGAGTCTTTGCATAGATTATCACATTTTTATCTATAAGAGTAAATTTATTATAATTCAGATAATATATCAATAACTTTGAATGACTTGCATCAAATCTCAATTCCCTTTGTTTTGCATACACCTTTCTAAAGAAATATTATTTTTTGAAGAATTTGTATCATTTTCTTGTCGTTAAGACAAGATGGGAATAGTAGTCTTAGACTTTTTTTAAATACCACTTGTTATATTGGGCTTTTATATATAGGATATCTAGAGATGTCCGAAATTTTCAATATTCTAGAATATCCAGTGGGTAAGAATCTGAAGACCAAGGATATACAGGGGGTGCGGCTTTTAAATTTTCAATATCCTAGGATATCCAGGGGGGTTGGTGTTAAGAAAAATCGACATCCTCAACAGTGGGAATATGGATTTCTGGAAAAGCCCATTTTGATTTTGAAATTAAAACTTTTCTCTTTTTCTTGTTTTAGACGCATAAAAGCAAGAGAAGATTTCTGATTTAGATTTTGAAAGCCGCCATCTCTCGTCAATAATGCAACGATGTCTAAAACGCTAAAGCAAGTGCCTCGTTTGGACGTCTCCGTCATAAACTCTGGAAAGGCCGCAAGATTAGATTTAAAAATAAGGTTAGTGTATACCATTCTATTGTTATTCCAACATTACTTTATGCATCAGAGACCCTTTATAGGAAACAAATCAAAATGCCTCAGGTCTATCTTGGGTATAACCTTGAAAGATAGAATGACAAACAATGAGGTTCTTACCAATTGCTCTTCCACAGGTATTGAATGTATGTTAATGAAATCCCAATTGTGCTGGGTGGGTCATGTTATTAGGATGGACGATGCCCGTATACCGAAACATCTTTTGTACGGTTAATGCTATCATGGTTCTAGGAAGGTCGGAAGGCCTCTCCTTCGCTATAAGGATAAATTAAAGGCTAATATTAAAACCTTGGGATTGCCTAATAACTGGCAAACTTTGTGCAAGGACAGACCTAACTGGAGATCCACATGTTTCGACTCTTTGAAAGCCTTCGATAATTGGAAACAAGCCCATAAAATCCTTTTGCACCAACGGCGCTTAGCAACACCGTTTTCTCCTCATTTCCAATGCGAGCATTGCAATTTTAAAGCAAGATCCAATGTTGGTCTCGCTGTACACAAAGGTTTTAAGGGCAAATAGTTTTTCTTTCTTTTAAATTATTTTAACTATTGATTTTATTCACGATGTAAAATTACTTTTTTCTCCAATCATTTTAACCTTTTAGTTGTTCCTTTATTTCTTCGCACCTTTATTTTCCGATCACTATTTTTTATGCTGAACACTCATACGTCGAAATCGACGGGAGAGTCCATTATTTCCGCATTATTAATTGTAAACATTTCGATTTTTTATGTTTGATATATATTATTGAACAGAGGTTTATCCTTATGTAAGGTAAAGGGATTTCGTTTTTGGATCCGTCCTTGTTTCTGGTTGTCTTCATTCGACGCAATGAATATTGGTGAAACAGCTCAAAAGAAATCCAAAAGGTCCCTTTACACAATTTATCGGGCCCTTTCATACACACATGAAAATGTTTTAATAAGTATATAATTTACATAAATGCTGACTCTTTTTTTAAACAATTCTGGATACTTGGAATAATACTCTGTACCAAGGCTTGAAATAGCGGTCGGACATCGGACATTGTCCGACCCAAAATACATTGGACATGTGACTTTTCCAACCAAAATCAAATTCTATCGGACATTTTGTCCGACCGTGTTAACATTGTTATTTCAAGCCCTGGGGTACACTATAGAGTTTCATATTAAAAATTACTAAAGAAACAAAAACGATCTAAACAAAAAGTCAAAATTCTAAGAGTTATTACACTAGATTCTCGTCTTGTTTGTTTTCACTTTTAAATTGTCCTTCATAAATACACGCATTCCATTTCTCATTGTAAAACAAGTCACCAGGGCAGACAATGCACCCCGCTGTACGTCCCCATGAACATGAAATATATTGTTTACGATTGTACGGGTCCGCTATGTTTCCGGTAAAATCTCCTTTACCAACTTCCGGACATTTATCAGGGCACTGAAAAGTTGTAGCTGGCTGCCATGGTTGGGTGAAGATACAGTCATCTAAATTGAGAAATGTTGTTTTGAAATTGTACAGTAATTGATAGTTTAGTCTTTGGCTATTTGATTTTTTGACTTTCACATTAAAATAAATTTTATTTCCCAACTTATGATGTTCCATGAAGGAACCTCGAAGGTGCTCGGATTTAAAACTCACCTAGTCAACATACCCCTGGAGGATATTATATGGATCTTACTTCTAAAGCTGTTTATTGACCATGATATAGTGATCAGCAGTCATTTGTTTTTTCTTCGAATTGAAATTGAAGGAATGGGACATTGAAGCAAGAATTCTATTGCGTTTTTAAGAACAAATTATTGCTCTTTAAGGCCATTTGACAACTTTTAAGGAAAGATGGTGTCATCTAATTTTAATAGGGAAACTTGCAACAAAGCAAAAGATATATTACCTGTTTTCTTGGATAAGCATTGATTACATTTCTCACTGAATTCCAAACTCAATGGAAAACATGGTTGACAATCGGCTTTTCCATATGAACATTGAATAAAATAATTGACTTTGGTTAGCCCAGTATGGTGATCGATGTATTGGTAATTCCCATCTATCTTGCCATTGCATAGTTTATTGGAACATGACACAGGTGGAGGTGTAGTGCCAGTAATGTTAGTGATGTTGAATGTGTGTGTCACTGAAATATAGAAATCATTAATTAGGTACATTAGTTTTCGTTAGTTGAATTAGGTCAACATTTTACAGTTTCTGGCTGTTAGTAAAATGTTAATCACTATCTTAAAAAATCACTTATTGAGAATCACTCTTTGAGAATTATCATAGTTGAAAATGACTGGACTTTGCATTGGCTCAACTTTGGCTTTTTATTCATCTAGCGCCCATGTATAATTGATCAAGTTCACCGGTGTTTAATTCAATGTTTCATCATCATTCGAGACAATAGAATTGACTTTATCTTGCCAGTGATCATGTTCACGCTCACTTAATCTGGAAAAGGTGAACTTGCGGGGTCTTAAAACTCTTTGCCTTTGGTTTGCTCAATTTCCAAAGAATAACTGAATAATTTAATTTTAATGTTTACAAAAGCAATCATGTTCATGTCTTCCCAAAAAAATACACATTAATTGAAAGTTAATTCTCTTGAAAAGAAAAGAGGTTTAGACGTTGCACTTTCAGTTAGCTCAGTTAAAATAGAAAAAGAATCACCTTTTAATAAGTTTACCAGTAGCAGTAACAGAATCTTCATCATTAGGTTTCTGTCTGATTTCTTTCCAGTCTTCAACCAAAACCCACTTTTAAAGTTATTCTAACTGAAAGCTAAGGTATAATGGTTTATATACCTTCGTCCATTTACCCTTGGTTAAAATTACATAATTTAGAACCCACCTTCTTAAATTGCCTTTCATTAATGCAAATTACTTCCTGTGTACATTTTGTAATACATAAAAACTATGAGCACCCGTTTATAATCGATCAATTATTGGTTGTATATTTTTTTAATTGTTATAAAAAACGAAATCCTTGTTGTCGCTAGTTGAACTTTTTTGTATGGTTACGGGGGTTTAAAATAAGCCTAAAAACAGTATAAACACAAATTTTGAAATTGAAGCTCTAGTTTGAATGTAATCCAATGTCATGTAACCTCCGGGCACGTGATTATTATTATTCCTTATGTAGGAAACTCCCATTTCCTCCCATCTGGGAGTGCGGTTCATCAAGGATGTATAATAGAACTCTGGATTAACATCTTATAGAACTGTGGAAAGCAAGTTTCCTTAGCAACTAATTCCGTGATTTAAGCTCTCCTAGGAAAACTTATGATTCCATTTGGGACTTGAGTTGTTATCTTATTGAACAAGGCAATAAAAAAGGAACGAAAATGATTTATTACGATAGGAGGGTGAACAATAATGTCATTACCGCGGATATAGCTAGAACATGAAAAATCAATGGAAACTCAGCAAGTTGTTTATCCAGAGTTCTATTATATATTTTTGGAGGGAGGTATTTGAAAAAATTTGAATTTGAATCCCATTTTTCATGATTTTCAGCAAAAAAATCGCCAAAATTTATTTCACGTAGTATAAATTTTTCGAATTCCGAGTGGCACTAACACCCCCCCCCCCTACCGGGCTGTGTCTAACATGGTCCAACACCGATGTGTAATGTAAATTTGAGGAAGGCGATGATAATGGCTATACTATTGAATGCCCATAATAGAAAGTAATCATAAACTTTGACGAAGAGTGATGTTTTTGTCAATCTACCCATCAGGCATGGAACGTTGTCTGGTGTTTGCTGGGAACCAACACTCTCCATAAAAAAGATTCAGAGCACCTTCTTTATTCACCACTCCACAACCTCATCTTGTTTGCACGATACCATATCAACTTCTTGTTTGCACAAAAATGATAACATCTCGCTGCTTTTATAAGCTAGCAAATCTCATCTCTGCAATCGTGACCACATCAATTAAGACTGCTTTCATTGTTTGTCCAATGGAGCGCAACTTTCATTTATATCTTGAATGATGCTATTTCGATAAATTATGCAAACTTTGTTTTTAAAATGTAATGGTTAATTATTTCGCATTCTCTTTGGTATTCCTATTGTCTACTGACCGTAATTATCTCGATGAACAATCTTTTTTTATGAGACTGAGAGACAAGGAAATTTTGTTTTTTGTAATCATGACTTTTTTTATCTCCATAAATTTGGTTCTTTTTACAAGAAGTTGGACAATGTCATGATATAATGCTGCCGTATAGGTTGTGGCCATTTGAAACCACTGAAGAGTCTTCTGTAGTATAAAAAGTTTAGGAGAATGAAACATCGAGATAAAAATTTGTCTCTTTTAGTCAAGCGACTTTTAGAGACTTTTGTACTAAAGAACGACGTGGTATCAAATTGGATATACAGGAATGCCAATGAAATAGACTTAACAATGAGAGATATCCAGTAATATTGAATGCATACTAGAATCTTACATAAAGTATCACAATTGATAAAAATCTAGGCTTGTAGAGAGCTAGTAGAGGCATAGCATAAGAAAGCCGCGGCTTTCTTATACAATGGTAGAGGTATATGTGAACAAGACGCTGAAAACAAATTTGAATCATTTTCTACTTTTGAAATACTAAAGAAATCAGGCTATAGTCTTTGCTAAAAGTTTGAATACAAAGTTTTACTTTTTTACTCAAAAACAATTGTTATACTTAGAAAATTCTAAAATTTCCCGTCTCTCAGAAGAGACAACCTTTTTTTGGCTTTTCGAGAAAGAATCTATACCCCCACTGTGTTGAGGACATCCAGGGGGTTGGGGTTAAGAAAAATCGACATCCTCAACAGTTTGTTATTATTTGTGAAGCCAGCCAAAAACTGTATTCCTTTATCAAGACTCACCTAACTGACTCTACCAGATCTTTTAATTCTAAATGGAACAGGCTGGATTAAACTTAGAGATTGAGAAAAAAAGAAGCTATTGCAGTGCCGTTTTTGCAAGGTTTCTAAAAGTAGAGCCATAATGCGAATGGCACATTATTCTTTTAAAACCGTCACTGTTTTGAATCACAATTTTCTAGCGCTTCTTGTGACAGAAAAAAAAAGATGCAGTGTAACTCAGTGAGTTCGATCGGCATAAAGGAATGCACCCTGTTTTTCTGATATTATTAGCAAGGCCCAAGGCGAATGACCAGAAAACTATTCAATGTCGATAATGATCTGAAAAACCATGTCACATATCAACTCTGGTTTCTCAGCATGCACAAACCGTTATTTAATCATTGTTTCAACGTTCAAAAAATGTTCTGACATTGGAAAGACTATAAAAGGCACACCAGGTACGGAACGTTATTTGGAAACAATGTTAAAATAAAGTTTTCTGAATCATCATGACCAACAGAACGTAAAATGTAAAATTAATCTAAAATATAACTAACAAAGCTATGTATTTTATAACCATCCTATAAACATATTTGCAAAATTTACAAATTCAATGTTGTTTCAACATTAGAACGTTATTTGGACGTTGAACCAATGCTGAAATAATATTTTTTAAATAAATTCTGCAGTATATACATATTTTACAGTAAAACAGTGGTTTGTTTTATCATAAATTGCAATTAAAGTTTTAGTTGTAAAGAATAGTCTGAAATTTTTAAATCGTATTTTAATCCGTACTTCTCAAGACGTGCTATAGAAGCTCAGGCAAAAGGAAAGAATTTGACACTTAAATTGAGCTACAACAATGAAAAATGTTTGAAAACAAAAAAATATTTTTTCTATGAAAGAAAAACATCATATAATATATAGCTAAAATTAAGGTTGCATCTAAGGGCCTATTCCTTTCTAGTCACTAAAAGTGCAACAAGTACTCTCAATGCAATGAACACTATGATGCCATGA
>JAUJPO010073009.1:0-25763 GCA_032270745.1 Tiaropsis multicirrata
CTTAAAAGGGGGCAACGCTTATTGAGGAAACATTAGTAGCGTTCATAATGTTTTTATTGTCATCAGCACACATTCGATACAAACGCTTTGAATTTTATATCTAAGTAGAGACAACAAATAAAGAACACGTGTTGCGTGTGATGTCACCTTGTTTCTGTAAAATTATTCGCCTCGGGAATAAGAAGAGGTGCGCAACCACCAACATACTTTGAAATGCAAAGTATTTGCAGACAAAATACTTTTATCCTAAATTTCGAAAAAACATTTAGATCAAAACTTCTTGATGTGTTTCTTATAATAATGATGCTTATAAAAACATAAATCTATTCCAGTCTTTCGAGCACTATGTAATACCTTTTCACCGACAAGAAATAACATTTAGATCAATCATTTTTTATGTGTTTCTTATAATAACGATTCTTATAAAAAACATAAATTATTATATCGCTATTCCAGTCTTTCGAGCGCTATGTAACACATTTTCACTGACAAGAAAAACATTTAGATCAAGACTTATCGATGTGTTTCTTATAATAACAATGCTTATAAACGCACAAATTATTCTATCGCTAGTTCCATTAAAACTCCCTATGGATAAACGGTACGCTTCGATAGATATCATAACGATAGAAAAAAGTATTAACGAATAAATTTAGAGACAGAAAACTATCAATTTTTATCTTATTTTCAAATGAAAAAATTATATGATAACAAACTAAATAATCCGAATAAGTTGAGTAATCGTAAAATAAATTTGTGTTGATCTGATGTTAATCGAGTAATCCAAGTTAATCGTATAATCTGAGTTAATCGTATAATCCGAGTTCACCTTTAAGTTCGATAAAGTGGCCCGCCCAACCACCTCAAGTCTTGACCCGAGCTCTGAAAAAAAAAGTTAAAATTTAAAAAGAAGCTTTTACAGCGAACATTTAAGGTTCCATTCAACTATGTAAAACACGTACTTTATTGCATGAAAATTTCGCGGTTTCGCGGTCGAGGCCGAAAAACGGGCTTTTTGACAACCGCGAAAAAAATGCATAAAAAATCCATTTTTTCGAGATAACTAAGATACATAAAAAATCCCGTCTTTTGACATAAAAAATCCCGTCTTTTGACATAAAAAATCCCGTCTTTTGGCATAAAAAACAATTTTCTTGTTTAAATTAAAATTCCGCAAAATACACTTTTTCTCTTAGACCACGAAATTAAAATGCCGCGAAATGCAATGTTCGGCAAAAAAAACCGCAAAATTTTCATGCAGTGAAGTAAATACTGAAATCTACTGCTTAGTTAGGCTACCGGTATAATCTATTCCGACGAATGTACATGAGATTTCAGTACGGAAAATCAATCACACAAACTTGGTTCCTTAAAATTTAAAGGTAATGTCAGAAGATAAAAATATCATTAACAATAACTTGATTAGCAGAAACTAACCTGGTTATAAAAAGCACCACTTGAAGTTCTTTTTCCTCGAGTATCACCAATGTCACTTCAGAAATCTGCAAAAAAGAAGAAAATGTAGGCTGATGAAAAAATATTTACAAACCTATGCTGAACGGACCTACCGGACAATTGATGTTAGATACTAGAACAGAAAAATAGAGAAAAGAAATAAAAGGGGCTTCATGGTTGAAGGCCTGAAATAGATCCTTTTTTCGGAATTTCGGAATTTGACGAAAAATTGGACGGAAAAACCTTGTATTTCAAAGAAACTTTCGGTGCCAGAATTTTGGTTTTCGTTAAATAGTATGACAGAAATTGGGGGAAAAAATGACAGAATGGTATACTTTCATAAGCGAGGGGGGACTTTCATCAGCTCCAAAACAGCAGACTTTTCTGGTCGGTTTGTAAATTATAAGCTAAATGAAAACAAATCTTGTTATGACTTCCAACTTTTATAAATTGAAGACCAAAAAATTCTGTCGCTTTGTCACATTTGGAGATAATGAAAGTTACCCCTAGCTTATGAAAGTAACCCAAATTGATGGTAGAGTCCTTCACTCAGTTGCCAAACACTTAGCGAACATTCGACTTTGGAATTACAACCGTAATTTTCAGGCTTGATCGACGAAACAATAATTATTTTAAATAAAAGTAACTTAGGAAAAATGAATACCTTTATTTTATACCTTTGTTTCTTGTTCAACTTCTAACAAAAAATCATGGCATAACCCTTTTTCATTTTACTACAATACACCTTTCCCGTATTTCGAAAGAAGTTTGCGCGTTCATAACATTTTGCTCTCCAGCGTTTTTCAAATGGGAGGTAAAAAAAAACCTGCGTTTGCTTAGAGAACTTCTGAACTTTTCTTAATTTCTATCGTATAGAATTTTTTCAAACCTTAGTATGTTTTTACTATCCATGATACAATATCACCCTCCAAATTTCTTTTAAAACAAATCTGAGTATCAAAAGATATAAGACAAAAACTCACTTTCCCTAAGGAAACGCAGACAAAACGGGGTTTGTTTACATCCCAAAATCTTTTGACACAGTGTGGAGTACACCCTTTTCCTGGGCAAAATTTGACTTATGGGAAAGGTGTATTTGCATTTATTCGACATAATAGATCGACTTAAAAAAGACCGCTTAAAAACGTGTTCGCCAACTGGATGCTAGATGTGCCAACTTTTATAGGCTATTACTTTAAGAAGAGCAGTATGATCAAGGCGATAAAAGCAAAAAAGAACAACAAAATATATTTATATTTAATATAAAGACCTTCACAAATTGGTGCAAAAGGTTTTATTATTAAGAAACCAATCTTTTACTGGAAAGTTAAGAATTTATATTTTTGTTCGCCAACCAGGTAAAGGACTATCCCACCTCAAAGTACTTATCTTATTAATTTCCATCTTAAAATAAAACAATATTTCCACTTCTGGAAAATGTGTTCTAAATTTGAAGAAAGAAAGGGTGGAAATGGAGCATGGAGATCCAGGCTAAGAACATGATACCAAATTTAAAAAAGTAACAGCAAAACGATAGTAGCCAACACTAAAGAAAAACAACAAACCTTGAGTACTTCTAAATTGTCCAAACCAAAATACTATCTGAGTGCTTTCTGCTTCGTGGACGAGGACACCAAAAAAACGGACTCCATTACCAATACAATCGGATATCAAAATACCTGAATTTTACACGGGTAGGCGAGGCAAAAAGAATTACGTCAAGTAAACAAGTGGTTTAGTCTGTACTCGTTAATTTATCGCCCGCACAGGCCCCGACAAAGCCAAAAGTTTTCGATCAGTTGCTTTTTAAAGGTTCGTTTCACTGCGCGCTGGCCCAAAAACGTTGCAGGATATTTAAAAATATTTCTAAAAACGTTTGGGGGTACCTGGTTGATCCGGTAGAGAGTCTGGGAAAATTTATACAACTAGTTACAATACACGCTTTTTCTTTCATAAAAATACTTTCTATAAGAATATCAAGGTGATATTTTGGATTTAGAACAACAATAAATATAAATAAAGCTCACCCTAAGTGGAAAAACAATATTCTTATAAAAAAGCGTACTTCTATTACAAATAAATACTCAGATCAATACTACTGACGTAGGGACTTTTATTAATAGTTTCTCGCAGTACATTGTCTGCTCTAATGTCTGTTTGATACTCTTAATGGAGGAGAACAACACATCTTTTGATGTGCATTATTGCTGACTAATCAATTTTTCATTATAAACATCATGATGGTAGCTTGTAATTCTTTAGCTTGCCATCTTTTTACACTCTGTTCTTATACTTGCATTTTACATTGTTGGACAAAAGTTTTTCACATTTTGGTTTCTGAATGGCTAATTTCTTGTGCTGAACCCTTTTTAGCATCATTGCTAGATTTTGAAATTTCTACATGAAAATTTTATATCTGACATACACGAGTTCTTGGAAGCAAAGGATCCAAATAGTTTGTTTAATATTTTCAAAGGCAAGGGTAAATTTGGATTCAATTCAAATTATAAGTGCCAAATCATAGAAAGAGAGGCTCCCTCAGTGGAAACCCAAATCATACAATCACTGAAAATTTCAGGTTTAACTCAGGTTTAACTCAATGTACTGGAGTACAGTCTACAGTATCTTATTTTTAATAAAATCTTTTTTAAATAATAAATTGTTTATAACAATTATAACTTTTTAAATTATGTACCATTTATTTTATTATCAATCCAGGGGACGTTAGGGACCGTAGTCCCATACCTAAGAACCCTAAAACACAGGCCATGTAAACATGGTTTAAGTACTTTGACAAAAATGTTTTAAATATGACATAATTAATCATATGGATGATTGGCCTTAGGAGAGTATAAGAAAGCAAGAATGGATTTACGGTGTTCAGACAATATTTTGGACAATATTCGAAACTCGAAATATATATGCTAAATTCCAAGTATTTCATTTATTTGCTGAGCTTTCAAATATATATTTTTAACACTTCAAATATTTATGCTAAGTTTGAACAACGATGTAAAATTAATAGATAACCAAGAACATGCCTTGATCCTCAAAAATAATCGGTGTTACGGTTGTAAAAATATTAATAACATTTTGCATCTGCGACCTTCTATTGGACAGAATCAATCACATGATATAAATCTTTTCAAAATTTGGGTTAGTAAAGTATATTTTCCTATAGGCAGCCTCACAGAAGGAATTTTTTAATTAGATATTGTTGTTCTATCTTATTTTGTATCAGGCAACCCTCATGCACTTTCCATTCGTGAGATATCACAGTTCAAAGCACACATATATTTTTCAGATAACAGCTTTTTATGAGCGTTTTTTAGTCCAGATCAAGCTTGAGTGGATGTATTGTAGTGCAAGTATTCGATTTGCCTAAAGATTGGTACCTTTATTTTTTGAAAGAAAATCCAAAATTTCCAGTAAATAGGAATTTAAATTTTCTATCAATCCAATGGATGTCAAAAAGTGTGTAAAAATCAAGCTAAAAGCATAACACGCACTGCACACACAGTTTTTCAATAAGAAAACAATGGTTGCTCTCTTGGGAGCAAATGCCTTCTAGAGGTAGTTATTTATCTATTATTTTTACATCATTGGTTTGAAACACACATGATTAACCCTCTAATATTTATGCTAAGTTTCAAAATTATATTTGGTCGATTTCTTTTAAAATATTTATAATAATAACTTTTGAACAAAAATATATATTACAAAATGCATGGCACAGAAATTTCCCCGATTTATAACAAAAATTTAGTTGATTCCATAACTTTGGTTCAGACAATAAATGCCAAAGTCAGTCTTGTGTCTGTAATTTAAGCTTTGCAAAAATGATAATGATGATGCAAATGAACTCTTGAGAAGCTTTAATTGCCGGCAGGTCTTGAGAGTAGTTCTGGAAAAGGTTCTGAAAGTCTATGTCTATGTCCGCCATGTTTGTTGTCAATTCTTGTTATGCTTCAAGATTACATCATTTTTCCTTGTTTTGGAAAAGTACCTGGTGGGCCGAATAAAAATCATTAAATATGTAATATATATTTTGAAATTAAGCATAGATAATGTAATATAGAGCATATATATTTGAGAGTTCACCATACAAATTGGATAGGAAATTCTTTTTGAAACTCAGCATATGTATCTTGGAGTTTAGCATATATATTTGAAAACTTACCATATATATTTGTAAGTTAAGCATAAATTTCAAAGTTTAGCATATATATTTCGAGTTTCGAATATTGTCCACAACGGCGCCCCATAATATTTCAATGACACAATTTCTATCATCGAAAACATATGTGAATGTAGCCATTTCCTTGAAGTGGTCTTTACCGTATTATATTGACCGCTTGAGTACCAATCAAAAGAGCGCATTTGACTCGTATTGACCTAACCAGTTAATAAATATATATATTAGCACAAATTTTGCGCCATCTCCCCAGCAACCATCTTTACATGATGGTGGTCAAAAGTTGCTTACATTAAGAAGGAGGGTATCGGGTAAATCTGAAGTATGTCTTAAACGGGTTATCGAAAATCTGTTCGCTAATTAAACATTAGCTAATTACCATAGAAGGATAATTTAGTTTGGATAGCATTGATGATTAGCTTTGCTTTTATTTCTTTGCTTTTTATTCTAAATAAGATAAAAATAATCTGTTAAATTGAATTTAGTCTTTTTTCTTATCGTGCGACTGGCTCCATTTTCTTTTTATTTGATTCTTTTGGTACGTGTCACGCCCCTATAGCCTAAGTTTTATTTTGTTCTAGACTAGCCATTGAGCCACCAAATCTTTTCTATCTGTTTGCTTTGGATTGGTTCAAAAGTAAGTATTTTAAAAGAGTGTTTTGTTCTTGGATTTTGAACGCCATGGTTTTAATGGAAATTGATTTTTTCTCAAATATCCGTGGTTTGCTAGTCTGAGCCAAAGTCTGCGCTCGCAGGATGATTTCACATTGTCTACACCTTTTAGGCTCAGTCAGTTTATCTTTTCATCTGTTGCTACTTTAATATTTTTATTGAGTTTTCTTCAAGTTTCTTTCGTGGGGAACTTCACTGTTTTAGTCATTCTTGTACATATAAAGAATACGCAACTATGATTGAAATTTAGGATTTCAATATTTATGGCTCTGGTTTATGTTTTTATCATTGAGCACTTGAAAAGCATTAATTTGTCAGACTTGTAACTCTAGGATTTTAGTGATGCAAAAGCTTTTTAGCAAACCGGTGAAGAAATTAACGAGAGAACTTTTGACGGACGCGTTATACAATAAAAAGGTTGTATGCGTTTAGTTTTTACTTGATTGAATATTTCGCAAAAGACTCACATTCAATCAAGTAAAGACCTCTGGTATTATGTTTTTTGATTTGCGGATTGTTTTTCCTAACGTATACACGAACATTGTCATTTAGAACATTGTGACCCGAGGAAGCCTTGTGTTCTTAACTTTTCGGAAATGTAAGTCTTAAAATGTTCTTAATGTGTTCTTAATTCCACTAAAAAGGAGCAATTTTAGCTATATGCTTTGAAGCAATTTTCTTAGATAAGTCTTCCTCAGAATAAATGTTCTTAACATTTTGGTGCTCGAAGCCTTGTATGTTCTTGATGTGTTCTTAATTCTACTACTATTTTATCTACACGCTTTTCCTTTTATAAGAATAGCTTCTATAAGAATATCAGTGTGAGATTTTGGATTTAGGACAATATGTCTATTGTTTAGAACAATAGAAAAATAAGAATAATGCTCACCCTCAACGAAATAACACTATTCTTATAAAAAGAAAAGCGTGTATATGCTTTGAAGCAATTTTCTAAAAGAAGTCTTCTTCAGAAGGCTTAAATGTTCTTAATGTGTTCTTAATTCTACTACTATTTTACCTATATGCTTCGAAGCAATTTTCTAAAGAAGTCATCCTCAGAATGCTTAAATGTTCTTAATGTGTTCTTAATTCTACTAAAAAGGAGCTATTTTACCTATATGCTTTGAAGCAATTTTCTTAAAGAAGTCTCCCCCTGTGTTCTTAACATTTTGGTGCTCAAAACCTGATGTTCTTATATTATGATTTGTTCCTATATAAAACAACGTGTAGGGAAACCTGCCATTGTTTTTCTAGAGATTTTCTATATTTGTCATATCTACCTGAAACGAAGCGTCGGTGAAGGCAATTTTCGAGTTAAGACCTAAACGTAAATCCCTCTAAAAGCTTAAAAATATAAAGAAAAACAAGGCCTAAAATATGGGAAAAAATTGATTGTTTTTTTTTGTATATGTGTTGTCAAATTCGTACACTTGTTTTATGTTTTGGCAATGGTTTGTGAGATTCTGCGTTCTCTGCCGAGGGAGGTATATGCAATATTTTATTGCCAAATATGGTAATAGATTGTACTCCATCGAAGAAGATTGCCTTCTTATCTTGATATCTCGAGATTTGGTTGCTATGCGAAGGAGGGTGATGCATTAAATAGTTCCTTTGCCACCTTTTAAGGCAACAAATTGCACTCGTTGGTTGAGCTTTTTAGTTGCTTTGTCATTCAATATCCATTATGTAGGTACCTCCTGGTGCGTTAAATATAATTGATGGCAAAGAAATAGATTAAAATGGGAATGCTTTAGAGCGATTAAGATTTTTTTTGTTGTTGAATATTTTGATCTTTCCTTTACTACATTACTGTATGAAGAAATTGTTTTATATGTGGGCTTTTGAAGTATTTTGCAAGATGTGATTCCGTATTATTAAGGTTTCTTAAAAAACAACCACCTACTGACTGAATTTTTGTTTTGTTTTAAGTGATCTGATCCAATCATTGGAAAGCTTGTAAAATACTCCATTTGATATTGACTGATCATTTTGACAATGGAAAAGATCTTAATCGCTCAGATGGGGCATTTTTGTTCTATATTTGTTGTTTTTTCTATTTGTTTTTATTCTCTATTTACCTCGTTGTTGTGTTTGACTTTTGATTTTTTTCGATCAAAAAAAGTTGACTTTATCTAATGTTGGACTTACTATATAGTTTAAACTTGTTTTTTATGTTTATGTCATCTTTTAGGTAGTTGTCAAAAATTGTAATGATTGTTTCGAATTTGTAAATGACCTTTGATTACGTCTACTGGTCGAGAAAGGAATTTTATGGACATTTTTTATTATAGGTCTTGTTTTTAGTAGAGTTGTCAATGAATTGAAAGACAATTGCAAGGTTTATACGCAAGAGGATATTTAGGAACAAAACTTGGCAAACGACAATGTATTTACAGGCCGACCGCTATGCGCGTCTAAGGTCCTAAATATCCTCTTACGTAACCTAGCTACTATTAAAAATGCTTGATGTTTTTTGGTTTGTAGAGGATGCGGGCTCTACTATTTAGGGATTGTCCCAATTTTGGGTGTTCTTAGATCCACTATTCTCGAGATAATTGTTAATGAATAATTGTTGGTCTCGTTTCCAAACAAGTTAAATTGTTATAATCATTATATTATATTTACACATCAATTGTATTCCTGAAGAAAAATTAAAAACTCCGAAGCAGAAAGCACAAAAGACAAAAATGTTTCTTTAGGTTCAAACATGGCCGCGAGCGTGATTTGAAAACGAAGAAAACAGTTATTTTGCATTTGTTTTCAGAAAGGTTGTATTTGAGATATTCAGTATTGTAATTTTTAAGAAAAATCCTTTTACGTAGTATGGTTCATGGACTGAGAATTCAGTGGCGGAGAGTGTTGAATTCCATATAAGGAATATATGAACAAAAGCAACACTCTCCGTCAAACGTTTTGAGAACCTTCTGTATCCGCTATCCTTTACTTTTAACCACACCGTTTACGTAGTAAGGGTAGATTTTCATCAAGTAGGATCTACTTGTGGTGCAGTGAGATACTACCGTGTACGTTCTAGAAAATTAGATGGTTTGAGTTTTGCGCAAATATTCCATCCGTTGTCGTACGTTATTATAAGAGGTTAACAACAGTAAAACGTTTGAGAGGATAACTCGATCTCAAAACTAACCTACGTTTAGACAAAATTTTGGGCGTTCAAAATCGACTCTTTGAGTGGGGGGCCTCCCCGGGAATCAACAAAATAGTCACCAAGTTTGTTGCAAAAAAACTTTGTATCTATTTGCACTATACTAGCTTGATCCTATTTACATTGTAACTTAGTTCAAGTCCGGAAGTTTCTTTTCAGTCATGTTAGCTCAACTCATTTTTACTCATTTCCCTTCTCGTTTACCATCAATAGTCTTTATTAAGAATTTCGACCCAAAAATGGTAAATCGCGATACTATTTAATCTATATAAAACATGTGAAATTCTTTTGGAGTGTTTTCAACTAGCCATACTCTGCGTGCATCTTTTTTTTATCATTTAAGTCGAAATTCTGTCTGCTTACCTTCTCTCCTGGTTCTCATCTGAGAGAAATAAAGCTGACATACTTTTCATAACTTATTTTCGCCGGTTTAGCTCTGAATTTATGCAGCTTTACACCGCATAAAATAATTTAAATAATTTGAAAAATTCGACCGGGAATCGAGTCTGACTATTTTTGACCAATTTTTCTAGCAAATGGGTTGGTTTACAGTGACGTAGACAGAGATGGCGCAAAATATGTGTTCGAGAGCATATGTTTTAAGAAAATGCATCAATTATCTCTTCACTCTTACACAAACTTTTGCGCCATCACTGTCCACGTTACTGCTTTACTGGTTATCATAACAGGGGGTGTTATTAATGTCTAATGTAAGTTAACCAGATTTTAGGGCTCTCATCATTGATATTGCAACATTCAAACGCTGAGAAATTCCTTAGAAAGGATTACGTCACGGTAGAAAAAAAAGTTGACAAGTGTCCTACTTTTCTTTGAAGCCGTGCGACTTGTAACGTCATCTTCATATTAGACTACAGATGTAAATTTTGAACTGCGGTAAAGAATCTGATGACTGATCGGTCATTTCAGAGAATGTCCAAGATTTTTCGCGGTCACTTTCAACTTTGGTCTCTCTCTCTCTCTCTCTCTCTCTCTCTCTCTCTCTCTCTCTCTCTCTCTCTCTCTCTCTCTCTCTCTCTCTCTCTCGCTTGTTCTCTTTCTTCAATTGAATTAGCCCATCAACTTTTAAGAAAGTGGAACAACGACCTTAGTATATGCTGCTTATTGTTTCATATTGGTTTCTTAAAATCTGGTTGATAGAGAAACAAGGCACCAAAGAAGAAGAAAGTGAAGTAATGGAGAAACAAATGGCGATTATCAATAATACGTTCTGTTCGTGCCCTATAAAAACTAAAGGAAAATAATGTGTTTTGTTTACGTAATACAGGACGCTTTTTGACGCGTGAACATTTTTTTAAACCAATTTTTCTTGATTTCTTTTTTTTTGTTTCTACAGATAAGTTCCATATCAAAACTATAAGTATAGATTCCTGTGATATATAGAATTTTGATAAATTTTGTTGATTTGGAGCTCCATCAAAGTTATAAAGAAAATCAAGAAAAAGAAGAAGAAAATCTGAATTGGATTTCACAATCGCCATAAAAATAAAGAATTGTCAAAATAAACGAAATTTTAATACGAGATCAGCAGAATAATTTTTTTTGAAATTTGTGAAATTTAAAGAATTGTTGGATTTGATTTGAACACTTGTCTTGTGAAGACTCCTGAAAGGATCGTTTACAAGAAGCAATCAAGTAACATCAAGACGATATTGTTGATATCATTGTTTTATTTTTCACAAAGGAGTGTTTACTATTTCTTCTTCCTTGCAACTTGACAAAGATGAAGACAGTTTTGGTTTTTCTTTTGGTATGTGTGGCCATGAGTTGGTCATTATCAGATGGTGACATCGATAAAATTAAAACGATGGTTGATCTAGGTGAGAATTTGTCTCGATTTCATATCTAAGAGGTTTTATTAAACCTGTCAATTTGATCCCACTCAAGTTTTCGATAGTAAAGTCTCTTAAACGAGTTTTGGAGAACGAAGCGCCGGGACAAAAATTTGTCTCTTTTATTATCAAATTATCAAAGACTTTAGTACTAAAGAACGACGTGGTCTCAAATCGGAAGATGAATTATATGTTACCCTAAGAATTACGTGACACATTCTCCCCTTGGAGTAAGATCTCAATGTTGGGTTTGTTGGGCAACACTCTAATCTAAATCGTTTTTCTCCGACGTTGGCCTTTTTAACATAGATTTTAGCTTCGTTAACAACTTTCATTTTTATTAAGGTGATACTCGATCTCAAAACTACCGTACCTTCGGACAAAAATATGAGTTTCAAGATAGGACCCTTACAGTGCAGTGCGGTGCACCTTTACAGTGCATTTTTGACCAATTTGAGCAAATAATTACTAAATTTTCTCAATTTCTTTACCTGGGATTTGTCAGAACCTTGAAATACATGACGCATGACGTAGGTCGCTTACCTTGGATTACGGGGAATAAATGGAATACTGATTATTGTTTGTCTTCCTTTGTATACTTTGTCAGACAAAAAAAAAAGTCGGACAAAAGTGACGAAATTTTTTGGAGGTGACGAATAATTTAGCTCGACGAAAAAAAAGTCCAAAGAAAAAAGTTTTTAGGCTTAAATTTGCGTTTTTTTAGACAAAAGTGACGAAATTATTTGTGGGTGACGAAAATTATGTCCGACGAATAATTTAGTCCGAAGAAAAATTAGTCCGACATTGTTTTGTCCGATAACATAGTCTTCCTTTTCTTTGTACAGAGCTTATAACACGTGAAGCTGAAATTATCAAAACAAAAGAAGACAAACAACAGAAGAAGGAAGTCACAGAAGAAAAAGTGACGAATATCAAGAAACATCCGGATCAAGAAAATGAACCGTATCACCCACTTGGCCCAAAACCAACTCAGAAGCATGTAACTGCGGCTCAGAAGCCCGCCCCAAAGGCCTCAAAGGCGCCAACTAAGAAACCAACAACAACAACAACAACGACAACGACAACCACCACTGAGCATCCAGACACAAACTTACAACACTCCATTGATAATTGTATCGACATTTACGATAGCCACAAATGTAGAACATTGATCAAAGATGGCATGAGTTGTGAAAAGGACGATATGGAAATCTTGTGTGAACGATCCTGTGGATTTTGTGGTAAGATAATAATTCGTTGTGGTGTTATTATTAAGCATACGTACTTGTATCGCCTTCGTCTTCATCTCGGGAGGGTAAAAGGTCTAAATTCCTTAAAATAAACTTCTACCCTACTCACCTCGGGACCTCTTAACTTTACTTCAATTCATTCAATTCACTATTCATTCATCAAAATAATGGTCTGTTTCAGAGTGAAAATGTGGAAGGATGTTGGAGTATATCTGTCTGGTTTTTTTTTTGTCTCCGCGGGTTAATTTGTGATGTTTGAGGAGTAAAATTTCGGTATGTCTGGGGTTCAAATTAACATTTTGTCAATGGATTGAAAATATGCAAAGCGTCCGGGAATGAAATATGAGATCCTATTAGATTATATCCTCCACATAATTTTTAAATTTCTAGGTCAATTCGGATTCCCAGTTGACTGTATGAAGACTCAATATGGGTGCTGTGACGATGCTTTGACACCAAAGACCGACCCATGGGGAGACAACTGTCCTGTGTGCAAGGACAATGTGCCAGCTCTGTGTGAACCACACATTCAAGATTGTAATGAGATTGGTATGGTTGGCAACTGGATGCGAACTAACTGCAAGAAAACTTGTGAAATCTGTGAAATCAAGAAAGGAAAAGGTAAGAAAGAAAATTTTTCATAGACAATTGGGCTTTTGCCGAAAAAAATCCGTATTGAGGAAAAAGAAAGGGGGTTCGAAATTTTCAATATCCTAGGATAACCAGGAAGGTTCAAATTTTTCAGCGCGGACATCCAAGGGGCTGGTGTTAAGAAAAATCGGCATTCTCAACAGGGGGAGGGGGAGACATACCAAGTAACAGTGTAATGTTTGCTTTAGACTTTCGATGAAGTATATAATTGATTGCTCACTTTCTCTCGATCCCTTTCTTTAATTACTGCGTACTACAGATCGAGTACCATCTTTCACCTCCTGCCGGCAGACACAAGACATTTTTTCAACCTTGTTTCGACGTTGAAACATTTTAAAGACGTTGAAAAAACGCCCTGTACCTGCTGGGTATTTAAATTGAACCTTACATACTGTATTACTGAGCTCTCTATCCTTACGTTGTGTCAACCTCAAAACGTTATTTGGACGTTAAAACAATGTTGGAATAATGTTTTGTGCCTGCTGGGAAGCTGATGGTATCCATGGTATCCCTTAATGGTTTTTGTTCCGTTTGTTTTTTAGGAAAAGGTAAAAACCGACCTATCTGCAAGGATGATGAAAGCATGGGACACTTTTGTGATGGCTGGAAGTCTTCTGGTCTGTGTTTTGCCTTACCAAAACTCATGGATGACCATTGTAGAAAGACTTGTGACCGTTGCAATTTAAAGCCAAACACTGACCAGAATAATTTTCAAAACTTGAAGAAAAGCAATTAGAGGTGTGCAAAAATAGGGGGCATTCTGTTAAATAGTATTGTTTTTTGTTTTTTTTGGAAAATATTATAAAAAAGTTTTATAAAATGAAAAAGCGAAATTTATTAGGAAACAGTATATATTACGGACCCGAATGGTTGATATGAAGAGCTGGTCTGTTCAATATGGCGCTGAACAGAAAATACTGAATCTGATCGGTTCCTTGGTTAGATTCTGCCAGACGAGGAATGGGGCAACAAGTTTAAAAATTCGGTATCCATGAAATTTGCTTTTTCGAACTTAACATTATTTGGTATGCGTTGATGAATTTGAATGGAACACAAAAAGAGAAAAAAAACATTTTAAAACAATAAATAACGATGACACCTATATATATATTAATAAGTACAGAGATGGATCTAGAGTCTATAACCCAGTAAACACGCGGAACATGTTTTCAACGTGTGGATAACGTCATTTCAACGTCAAAACAACATAATGGACGTCAGATAAACATTAAAAAGACGTCATTATATGCATGCTGGGAAGTGCTGGTAAACATAACATTTTGAAAGTAATAAAAAATGCCTGTTTTGTACTAGTTTTGAATCTAACTTTTTGGTACGTTTCATTAGAAAAGATTACGTAATGCTATCCCAGCAAACATATGACGCCTTTTCAACGTCCAAATAACGGTCTCACCTTAGAAAAACATTGCTTTGACGTTAAAACAACGTTTCGTGCCTGCTGGGAAGGGAAGGGATGTCATGAATAAAGAAATTCTTGTTGATCATTTTTACATTCGAAGCTCTAGATTTTTCCTTAGTTTATCTTTTTTTTATTGACTCTATCAATATTTTTTTCTTTTAAAAGCTAACAACAACTACGACTCATTTAAATATTATTTAATTTAACAAGATTGAATGATAATTACACTACACTGAAGATAACATCTGATGAACTCAACAAAAATTACTTTTCTGTGCCAGCTTTTTCTAGCAGACACACAACGTTATTTCAACATTGTTTCGACGTCCAAACGTTCTGCGGCGCGTTGAAACAACGTTGTTTGGACGTCAAAACAATGTTCGTGCCTGTTGGGATTTCGCATTATGTTATTACCTTTGGCTTTGTTTCGAAATTGTCATAATCAAGACGGTGCTATTTGATTAATATCGATGTTATCGATTAGTATCAATAATTATCGATTTATCGATCAGTACCTTCATATTAGGCGTCAGTAAACATAATGAGACTTTTGAAAAAATCTTCTTAGAATTGTGCGGCAATTTTAAAAACTGTTCTTTCTATAAAGTGGTCATTGAAGAGACTACTTGTATTTCTTTGATTGAACTAATTAAACGAGTAATAACCGGCACGGAATGTTGTTTTAACGTCAGAACGTTCTTTGGACGTAAGAAACGTAGAAGAAACTAATTGCCATTATACAAATAGTCTCTACTATTTGTATAATTAAGTTATAAATTTAATTTTAATCATGTAGACTTTCGATTTGTTTTTTTTTGTTTCCATATAGAAACGCAAAAGTAAAAGCATTTGTGCTTTATAATAATATGACGTAAGTCAACTGTCCCAACTATATCATAACCTTTGTATGAAATTTCGGACACCTAACTTTATTTTTCATTCTTTATATTTTATTATCTCTATGATGTAAATAGTATACATTGTCTCATTATTTTTCAATAGCTGAAAACGTTTTTTTATATAAGAACATCGTCAGTGGAGGAAGATTTCAGATGTTCTTAACTTTTTGTAAGCCAAAAAATGTTCTTAATTTTTGCTAAAAAACAGTAAAAATATGCTGCGCGGCCCTGACTTACTTGACGGCGAACTGCCCAGTGGTGCGGCTTCAAATCAATCTTTTTTCAATTCTATTAGCTAGAGGACAGAATCTAGTGTAACTGAACCAAGTTTTTTGTATTTTCGTTCACTCAATGTCAAAATATGACCAACAAACGGTCAAAATCTCGAAAAAGTGAATTTTTGGCTAATTTTGGTATTTTTTTGACTTTCAAGGTCAAAATCCCTTCCAAAAGACCAAAGTTCAAAATCTTTTGTGTTGCAACTGAATTTTATTTCCGTCAACTCAGGCCAAAAATCAAGATAGAAAAGGCAGGAGGGCTTCGCCCTCCTGTATAGCCCATGTCGGCTATACCCGAAATTGGCACTTAAAGGGTTAAAATACTTTACTACGGGAAATTGAGTGGTCTCAAATTGGCAGGACTACAACCTCGTTCCTCACTTCAAATCAATGCAATGTGATATTGTATTTAGGGTTCCCATGGTGATCTGCACAACTTGATAAGCAATAATCATGCTCCTTTCTATCAAAATGTCCATCAGCGAATAAATGAACAATTTCATAATAAGCTTTGGCTGCCGTGTGGCACTGTCCTTGCTGGCTTGCAATCTCTCGCCACCAATCGCTCACCACTTGCAGAAACGACCGCTTGACGCGTCGCCTTTGCATCAGATTGTCGCAGGCTAGGATCATGTTTTTGTAGAAAGCTTCATCGCATTCCTGACGTGTCCAGTTGTAATGATATCCCTTAAAAAAATACGAAAGATTCACAACATAAAAATTACTATTTAAGATAATAAGTCAGACATATAGCTGATTTTTTGAGTGGTTTTCCACGAGTAAAAAGTATGTAATCCAACCATGGTTGGCCCCAAAGGAAAGAAATTTTTGAAAGCCAAGCCCCAAAGGAAAGATATGAACATATTCAGGTATTCCAGGGTCTTTCTGAACCCTGTAGTTGTCTGGCAGAAGCGGTGGGCTTGATTGGACGTTTCCAGATAAATCCGTACCCCACTGTTGAGGATATTTCAATATCGTAAGATATCCAGGGGGTAAGAACTTTAAGTCCATGGATATCTAGGGGGGGGGGGAGGGGGGTTCGAAATTTTCAACACGGATATCCAGGGGGCTAGTGCTAAGAAAAAAATCGACATCTTCAACAGGGGATTAAGACCGGCCTCCATTTAGCGAGAGCAGCGCGCGCTTTATCTGTTTCTCTGTTCTGATTGGTCTGGAAGATAAAATTACGTCATTTTATTATGTAATTTTCTTTTTCTCCGAGACCAATCAGAACAGAGAAACAGATAAAGCGATAGCTGTGCGCTCTGAGTGGAGACTGGTCTTCAAGCAATATTATGATTAAAAATATTTAAATAAAATTAATTTACACATCCGTAACAAATATCATGTCGATTGCAAGCTGATGTGAATTCTTTTTTAAAAGGCGCCGGTATCATGGAAGGTACGGAACAGCCATCCGCATACTTGTCCGCAGCACAGGAAAATGGTCGCCCGTTAACGGCCCGGAATGAAAAAGTAGAAGAGATGATGAGTTGAAGAAAGATTAATTCTGCACGCATGTAATGGTGACATCAAGAACATTTGCGTTATTCAGTGATTGAAATCTTCTAACATTCTTTTTATCGTTTTTCTATAAAATAAGAAGATACGAAGAGGGAGATAAATAATTACGTTTAAACAAACCCTACAAACCTTAACCATGCATAACTAAAATTTATGATAGAAATGATAGACTCTAAATATGTAGATAAAACCATTTTATTAATCAGTCTAAACTAAATCAGAATCAAGAAGTGGTTAATAACGAGACAGTGGTTTAAAATATAAGATCAAATCAAAGAAAACTTTTGTTTTATTAAAGCGAACAATTGAAACAAAGAAAACAATTGTGTTCGTTATTTAAGAATGAGCTCATCTTCAGCATTATCGAGTTCAAACAAAACTGTATAACTAGAACAGTCAGCTCCAGGAGATCAATGTTCCATGAAAGGAGAAGCTCGCTTTAACTCTTTCAGTACCCGCCAGGCCAGAAGGAGAAAATTTCCGGATTCTAACAATTGACAAATGGGAAATTTTGCAGGGCGTTTTCTCATTAATGGAGAGGCCTGAAACCAAATCAAAGCAAGTTTTCTATCAGAGTCTATAAGGTGAAGAACAAGTCGCTCCGATATAAACGATTTTTTGCTGCGGGCGATACTGAAAGAGTTAAATGTTAAAGCCTCTATTATCTAAAGTCTGTAGACTGTATTTTTGTTAAATTTCTGCTTTTCTAACCTTATATCCGACGTTTGAGAATACCTTTTCAAACATTTGCAAAAATACATAAAAAGGGTATCAAAATAAGTCATATTTTAATCTTTCCACTTATGTACGTTCCTAGCCTGTCATTTTCTTCAACCTTCTGTTGTTCCCATCGCAACCAACAACTTTTACAATAAGGGTGATGACAAGGTAGCTCCGTACATTCTCGGATCAATTCTTGACAAACAAGACACTGACAAGTTGTTGATAAATTCATACCGTAAACGACTTCTTGTCCTGCCATCTTTGATTTGTTCTTAATTTGTGTTTTTCAGTTATCTAAAAGACATACCGCGTGGTCCAAAAAAAACTTTAACCGTTTGAGGGCATATTAGGGCCGTACAAATTATGCAACAGAGTCAAAAAAATTTACTGAAAACTTGAGAGGTCCCAAATTGGCAGGCCCATAGTATAGCACCTCTCAGTATAGAAAACCAAATGAACACTAATACAGAAATTCCTTTTCGGATGTTGCTCAATAAAATGTAAAATAAAGCTCGTTTGATAGACCACAGAGAAATTTGGGAAAATTTCAAAAGCGGAAAGTATCAAGTTAAATTTTAACCAATTTCTTGATGTAGAAATAAACAAAATGCCCTATTCTAAAATGAAGATGAGTTTGTGAAAAATCTCATGTATATATGTACAAAAATATGCTAAAAACAAAAATATGGAAATAAAAATCAGACCAGATTGTCGAAAAAGGCGGTAAAATGGCGGCCGATTTTTATATTTGGCGGCCGCCATTCTCGAAGAAGAAATGGGGCCGCCTTTTACAAATGACGGCAGCCTGTTATAAAAAGTTGCCGCCAATTGTATAACGCGGCCGCTATTTGTAAAAGGCGGCCGCCAAAAACTAAAAAACTAAAGTCGTTGAAAAACTAAATCAGCCACGGTAGAATGGGTAGAATGGTTAGAGTGCACCCCTAAATTAGCCTATAGCATAAATTTTTGGAACTACACGAAAGTTTCTTCCCTTTGAAGTAAACAGAACTATATATTGGTCTGTTCCAGCAAATAATTGTGCAAAGGGGTGGCGGTGGATAGGCTATGGGGGTGTGTTTGTGTCCGGGGGTCATACTAAGGCTTGTCCAGGGTAAAACTACTGTCCGGAGTTAAGAATATAAAACTATCCGGATAAAAATGATGAAAAAAAAGCCTTAGATGGAGGCCCCGCCCCCGCCCCCGCCCCATGTACAATTTCCCTTCTGGAACATCCTATTTCAAACTTTCGTTTTTTGAAAATAATGTCTACAAAAATTACTAAAAAATCCTTAAAAATATGTACAAAAAAAGTTTAAAAAAATATCTTTTAAAAATGTATGTAAAAAAGGTTTTAAATCTTTTTTTTATAAAACCAAAAATATCAATTTTGAGAATCTTCAGAAAATTCGAGTGTGCCTTACTCTTCTGGCTTATTAAAGTGTCACATTGTCTAATTTCACCGAAAAAATCTCCAACAGTTTACACTTATTATTAGACGAAAGAAATGACTTATGATATTTGAATCAAATGCAACGAATGCAATCTTCAGGTTAATTAAAAACGAAAGCATCGGATCACCTTTTTTTCAAATATCTGTTCTTAGACCTCTTCCAGCTAATAAAAGCGACATTTTCGTCGAGTACTCCTGATAAGAACAATTATTTGTTCTGAGTTTAAAATTTGTGTTCTGGAAATCTGAGGTCTATTCTTAACATTTTGAACTATCTTTGTTGGGCCATTAAAGCGTTAACAAAACTTCTTATTATCACATTAGTTTCCAATTCCTTAAAAACTTGACTAATAACTGTCGTGTAATAAAATGGTAATAAAGCTTATAGGCGACTTTACACTGAAGCTTTTCTACTGGCAAATCGATAAGTAGAAACAAAGGCATCTATTATTTACGGTAAAAGAAACTTATCAACATAGTGCTTTGTATTTCATCAAAATGCTTCAAGTTCTAGGCTAAAACAAAGAGTCAAAATGAATTTCACTATTTCTTTTATAAAAGATAATCGATCTTTTCTAGATCTAATCGATCTTCCCTCATTAAGTCTTTTGTCTCATGTAGTAGGGCTGACCAACTCTGACCAACAAAAGACTTTACACGGGTCATCTATTAGATCTAGGAAAGATCGATTAAGTTTTATAAAACAAATCGTGAAATTAAATTTGACTCTATTTGCCAGTAGAAAGCTTCAGTTTAAAGTCGCCCTATAAGAAAAAAATGTAAAAGTATAAACTAAAACACGAATTCCTAACTAGAAAAATGGTACAAACAAAACTTAAACAAAAGAAACATGTGTCACAGAACCTAATTTTGACATTCGAACAACGTCAAAAAAACGTCACATTGACGTAAAAAAAACCTCACATTGACGTCAAAAAAACGTTCACATTGAGGTCCAAAACAACGCCTCGTGTTTAATGGGGTTGTAAAAATTTTCTTTTTTTTCATTTAAAGTTTTAATTTCAAATTTCTCTCAATCAATTTTCTCATTAACACTTCGAGAGAATCCAAGGCATTGATGGTAAGATTGAAGTTCCTTAAAGAACCATGTGGCGTTGTCAGCTTCTGATTGGTCGAGCACGAGTCACGTGACAGGGATCCTGGTTCTTCATTGGATGAGCTGTTGCTTCGTTTACGCATTGAACGTGTTGAGAAATCGAAATTGTAAACATTCTGTTCCGATGAAAGCGAATCGAGGAGGAATGAAACGTCCCGGAAGCATGATTGGTGTCTTCCACTTTTCGATCGCTTCACAATTGGCACACTGGCGTCGGATTGAGAGACGTCTTCTTTGGTAGATGTGATGTGAGTGAATACGTCATCATTAGCCTCGTTCTGAGGATCCTGTTCTTCTTCGGTATCAGAGAAAATTTCATCCCACTCATCTTGACTGATGATCATTTGGCCCGATGGTGTTCGGCCGGACGGTAGCTGGCTGCTGGATGATGGCTGTTTAGATTCTTTAGATTCTGGTAGTGTGTTCTTTTCACTTGAATTTTCAACAATTTCGCTCGCATATTTCTCATCTGTTTGAATTGACAAAACCATTCCATCTGGGTTGGATTGTTCTCCTTTGCCGTGGTCTTGCGTTGACGTACAGCTGTTTGGCAGTTTGTTTTTCTGGCTAAACACTTCTCCGTTTTCGGTGGTTGAAATGTGCGTTGAACTTTGAAGTTCGGGCGTTGAACTTTGAAGACCGGGCGTTGAGCTTTGAAGGTCAGGCGACGTTTCTTTGCTCGACTGGTCGTCCATGTTGAAGGATTCATCGTAGAAACCAGGTCGTCGACTTTGACGTTGAGAAGATCGTTTGGAAGTCGTCGTCGTCGTTCTTTGTTGCGAATCTAATGGTGGTTCTTCTTCGAATGACTTGTTGTTCCGAATATTTTCATGATCTGTTGGTGATGGTTCCTGGTTGCTCTTTGATGATCGGTTAACAACTGTCCCGCTCGCTTTTGGATGATCAGGACTCACAACAACACGGTCTGAAGTTTGTCCATTTTGATCAATCACTGAAGACTTTTGATTGCTTTTCGAGCGCTTGTGTCGTAACCCACTGGTTACTTTAACGACGTCATTTTGAAAAGTAGGAGCCTGTTCGACTTTCTCTTTAGATGAGGGTGATTTGATATTTTGGTGGTTCGCTTTAGCGTGTCTTCTTGGTCGAAGTGATTCTGGTTGGTAAATTTCCTCTTCGAATGTTGGTTTGGGTAGACTTGCAACTTGCTCTTTATTTTGCAGTCCACTGGGTTCGTTAATCACATTATTTTGAAGACTAGGAGCCTGTTCGACTTTCTCTTTAGATGAGGGTGATTTTTTGATATTTTGGTGGTTCGCTTTAGCGTGTCTTCTTGGTCGAAGTGATTCTGGTTGGTAAATTTTCTCCTCGAATGTTGGTTTGGGTAGACTTGCAACTTGCTCTTCTCTTTGTATTCCACTGGGTTCATTAATCACATCATTTTGAAGACTAGGAGCCTGTTCGACCTTTTCTTTAGATGAGGGTGACTTGATTACTTGTTGATTCACTTTAGAGTTTCTTCTTGGTCGAAGTGATTCTGGTTTGTAAATTTCCTCTTCGAATGTTGGTTTGGGTAGACTTGCAACTTGCTCTTTATTTTGCATTCCACTGGGTTCTTTAAACACATCATTTTGAAGACTAGGAGCCTGTTCGACCTTCTCTTTAGATGAAGGTGATTTCTTGATATTTTGGTGGTTCGCTTTAGCGTTTCTTCTTGGTCGAAGTGATTCCGGTTGGTAAATTTCCTCCTCGAATGTTGGTTTGGATAGATTTGCAACTTGCTCTTTCTTATCGACCGGTGGTTCTTTGTTTTTTTCTTGATCTATTGTTTTGGTGGCTAGACTAACATCCTGTTTGATTTTCTTAGCTGATGGTGGTCTCCCTCTTCGTTTACTGGGATGGAGAGCCATTGGTTCAGGTGTTGATTGTAAAGGTATTTGTTTGGTAGTATCATTTGTAATCTTTCCATTACCACCAGCAGTAGTTTTTCCACTTGTGGTTGATGTTGTTAAAGAGTTTCTCCTGCTACGTGTACGGCGTTGAGTAGAGGAATGATCTTGCGCCGAATTCGCGACTGGATCTCCGTCATTATTTAATGTATTCAAAGTCTCATTTGATGACGATGCAGAATTCATTCGGCTAGATGTCCTCTTTGAAGACCGATTTTGTTCTTTATTAAATTCGATAGATTTTCCTTGACAACGTCCGCGGTTACTTGTTGTCTTTTGATTCTCTTGAACCGGTACATCTGCATTCGAATTTTTCGGGCTTTTATCTTCGGGCTGGGTCTCGTGCTCCTCATCTTGCGTCGAAGGGCCAGGGTCCGCTACAAGATCCTTTTCGTCTGGTTTTTTAACAGGCTGGCTATTTGTATCTTCAGCTAGACTCAAATTCAGCGCCATTTCAAAATCATCGAGGTCAGAAGTAGACCAATCATCAGTATAAACATGACTTCGCCTTTTTCTTTTCGGATATTTCGTATTATTACGAGACGGGTTGTTGTCATCAACTGATTTTCGTTTAGTTGGTGATTTAGGTTCGACCATCTGTTTCTGCTTAGATGCTAACTTTGGTTCGTTTGGTTTCTTTTTGTTGGGCGTTTGTTTACGTTTAGGGATTTGATGAGAATGAAGCAACGAATCTTTTCCATCGTCTTTGGATTGGTCTGATTTGTCACGCTTTCCTTCGTCTAAAGTAGTTTCCATTTTCATTTGCTTGGTTGTTGAAGTTCCCGTCTGCGTCCCGTCGTTTTCACCATCATCATCATGAAATTGTTCTTTCACTTTCGATGAAACAAAGCGTTTTCGTTTGGATGGATGCATTAGTTGCTGTTGCGGTTGCTGTTGCCCAGTCATCTTCGGTCCATTATCGATCACGTTGTTGTTTTTCGTCTCTTTGTTCAATTTATTGCTCTTCTCTTTCGCCTCTTCGTTCGATTTATTGCTCTTTTCCTGTTTTGTTTTCGCAAGCTTAATGGTGGCTCCTTTCGTTGCCTTTTTAAGAATTTTCTTCCCCTTCACACCACCAACACTGCTCTCGTCTTCAGGCGAAGGCTTGACTGGAGTTCCTGAATTCTCCTCCAACAGCTCATCGATCCCAGGTAAAGGCGGTAGTGGGATTCCGTTGTAGAAAGGTGATTCTATGGAATTGTCACCACCACTCAATAGACTGTTCGCGTTGCTTGGCTTCAGCATGGGTGACCATGATTTTCGAGGTGGACACACTTTGATGTTGCCTTTAGAAACGCTTTTGACACCCGTCTGGCCATCGTTGAGCAGTTTTGTTGAGTGGCTCTTGTTAGGGGTGTTGTCATTAATAGTGGCTGTTGCTGTTGTTGTTGAATCGGTTTCGGCTGACGATTTGATTGGCTTGAATGTTGCACCCGTCGATTGGATTGGCTGAGAGCTGTTTGCAGTCGTCGTACTGCTCTTTGATGCATTTGTTGATTGAGCAGCAGGTGCTTTATCAGCATTCAAGGCTGGTGTTGTGCTGCTGCTCTTCGTGTCTTGTCGTCGCGACGGCGAAGGCGATGGCGTGGTAGCAACCGACGAAGGCGATACACCTTTCAATCGGTTCAGTAGCCGCAATCGTGGATGTAAGGGAGGTGTGGAGACGGCCGATGGCTTTTCGCTCTCTTCCCTTTGACTCGTCTGATCCTTTGCTGCTTTGAGATCAGGTGTTTTTGCTTCCTTTGGATCCGTTCTTTCGTCACATTTCTTGGCTCCCTATAATAATTGGAAGAACAAAATAATGGATTAAGTATGAACGCATTCAAACCAGAATTTACTGCAGCACACCCTTATTTGTGAAATTTTTTGGCAGTGAGATATCCAACTCCATCGATTGGTCAAATCCGAGATCATTGATTCGTTAGACTGTTGCACTGAAATTTGGTCATTTTTTGAAAATCCGATGGCCTCAACATGAGAATGTATACTAATCGACAACTACAATATAGTGTGAAGTAAAATAATATCACAGAGAAATTTAACTTTGTATAAAAGAAAACTGGATGGAGCGTGCTAACCACACCGAGGACTCGGCAGCAGTAAGTTATTCACATCGAGGGCTCAGCAGCAGTAAGTTTTTCAATTCCTTTAAGGGTCAATTCTAGACTTAACACAAATTGTGTATAATTGTATTCATTAGGTTTTATTAGAAAAAAATACATACCCTTGTTGAGGCTGTCGATTTTTCTTAACACTAGCCCCCCCCCCCCTGGATATTCTTGGTCTTCAAATTCTTACTCCCTGGATATCCTTGGATACCGTATTTCCTCTATTTAGCGCCGCCCTCTAAAGAGCACTGCACCTAAAATTTTAAATTTGAAAAGAGCGCCTCCCTCCAAAGACCGCCGCACCTCTGCACCTTTTATTTGAATTCTATATTTTTTTTGTTACTAAATTCTTCACATCAAATACTAAATACGTCAAGAACTTAAGTGTGGTACGTTCTTTGATTTTTCAAGCTTTTATAAAGTAGGAAATTGAAAATTTGAAAAGACCGCCGCCCTCTAATAAACGCCGCCCTCTAAAACACAGACAAAAACACAGACGCGGTCATATTCTAGAGCTCAAGTGGAAAAAAAAAAACTTTGGATGAAGTATACCGTTTTAGATGAAGGTGTTATGGCGAAATCCACGTCCTAAAAAACAAATTATATAATCAATGTTTTAAAATCATAACATTACAAAAGATGTAAAAAAACATTGACTCAAGCGTGAAATAAAATTCATTTATTATTTATGCTCCTATCAGCAGTACATTGCTTGAAAGTTTCGAGTCGAGTTTGAAAATGCCACGAAATGCAATTTGTGACAAAAAGCAGCAAAATTCGAGTGATTTTTCCGAAAATACACACGGAAATACACATTTTGGCTTCAACCGTAAAATTAAAATGCCGCGAAATTGAAATTGTCATGCTATATCAGCAGTAAACGTACAATTATCCACAAAGTCTGTATGTATTTTCTAAGAAATCACTAAAAGCAAAAAGAAAACTCTACATACGATAACAGACAGATTTTGATGATGATAGGATCAATCATTTGTAGCTTGATGATGGACAAAGCTTTTTGTTTAGATAGCTACAAAGGCTAATACAAATCAACCTATTTACAATGAAATTTTAGGTCTTTTTAAATGAAGCCGACGCCGT
>JAUJPO010073010.1:0-11524 GCA_032270745.1 Tiaropsis multicirrata
TGACGATGGACATAGTCCGAAAAGCTTTGCTTTAAATAAATATATTGTTTTTATGAATTTTAAATTCTCTCGTTTTTATATATAATGACATGGCATAATATTGATACAAGAAAATTAATCACAACTCAAATTGCCGAAATTCACAACAATTTGTACAAATCACTTTTGAAGATACACAAGTTGACATCAAGTATTGGTTTTATTGGTAAATGTCTATACTTCAAAATCACTCCAGCATTTGCCAAAGTTAAAGGAAATTTTTCGAACAATAACCACAAATATGCTGCTGAATGCACTATCCTTAGATCGCAGCTTATTGCTCATAAAGTTGATCTCAAGAAGACGATTACAACCCTCGAAAGAAACATTAACATACTGTCAGACCGTAAAAGTGTATACTACTCAAACTTTCTACTACGAAAAATCAGAATCCAACAACGAAAATACCGCCTAATTTCGTTTCAAACAAAAAACCAGAAAATCGCCAAACTTCTACCTACTCGTCGTAACGATAATGTTTACCAAGTTCCTGTAATCAATTTATCGAACATCAATCTTACCGAACGTGAATCAAAACAACTCAAATTTGGTCTTGAACATTGTTTTGTTGACAAAAATAAATATGTCAAACGAAACCTTTCAAACAGCTTTGAAAGTCTAGCAGACAAAGTCACTCGACGTACTGATGATGCAAACAAAGAAACCTTACATGAACTTTTCCGATCGTATACAGACATATTTTCCAATAATATTTACAAATCAAGAGATTACACTTACTGTAATTTGCGTCGTCTCTCCAGAAATGAAGAAGTTGTAATTGTCTCAGGTGACAAAGACTCTTGCGTTGTATTGATGAACAAATCTGATTACATTGAAAAATTACAAGGTATGATTGATGATGGTATCCAAAACAAAGTTTATGTACCGACCAGTGATGAAACTCTTTCAGATCTACAATCATTCCAAAGTTTTCTGTATAGAAACTTCTTTAAATACAAACACTATGATGACATGTGGCCTACATCAAACCAGCCAGCTCGTATTTATGCTTCTGCAAAAACTCATAAATTCGAAGACGTAGCAGCCATCAATATCAAAGACTTGAAATTTCGTCCTATCATAGCTCAAACAGGAACTTATACCTACAAAGCTGCACAAGTCATTGGCAAGTACCTACAACCATTAGTTAGAGACAACCAGTACATAATTAAAAACACCCAGGATTTTCCAACAATCTTGAAAAGCCAACCTCAATTAGAAAGTGACGAAGAATACGTATCCTATGACGTTGAATCCCTTTTCACTAATATACCGGTAAAAGACACAATCGATTACATCATTAAGAAAATCTACGTTGAAAAGAAACTACCCAAAATTTGCACGAAACTCATTTTTACACGTCTATTGCAAAAACTCACAACAGAAAGTACCTTCATATTTCAAGGAAAGTATTATAAACAATGCGATGGCTGCACAATGGGAGGACCTCTTTCAGTAATATTATCCGATATCTATATGACCAAACTTGAACAAGAAGTTGTAATCCCCATAGAGCCAAAATTCTACAGAAGATTCGTCGATGATACCTTTACAATTCGCAAGAAAAATGTCCCAGATGAGTTGTTTCAAAAGATGAGCAAATTCAAACCGTCAAAAATTCGATTCACAGTTGAACCAGAACCGTCTAAATTCCTAGACACCAAAATAATCGTTAAAAATTCAAAGTTTGAAACGGAATTACATCATAAAATCACTAAACTTCCACCTCATTGGTCGTCCAAAACACCAAAACGATATAAACGTAATGCTATCAATGGAAACCTTTATCGAGCATCCAGAATTTCTTCAGTTTTTGAAAAGGAAGTAACTATTATCAGGAAAAAATATACAAGCGCTGGTTATCCCTTGAAATTTGTTAACAGTTGCATCAAATCTTTCCGTGAACGCAAAAATCAGGAAACTATAATTCCGGATTTCATATTTAAAGAACCAAAAACTAATTGTTACCTTGAAGTTCCTTTTTGTTTTCAAAACGAAAAAATCATGCATTTATTTTTGAAAAGGTTTCACTTGTTAACTGATCATAAATTTGAACTAAGAATTAAATGGCTTACGAAGAAAGTTAAAACTTTGTTCAAATTAAAAGATCGCAACCCATACCCAGCATGCGTTATTTATGAGGGAACATGTGTCTGTGGTGAAAACTACATCGGTGAAACAGAAAGGAATGCAGTGACGCGCTGGACCGAACACAACAACATCAACCGAAATTCGGAACCAGCAAAGCATTTGGCGAAAAATCATGGTCATGCTTTTGAATGGAAAGTATTATGCAGAGCCTCGAAATTTGGCAGGGACAGAAAGAATTTAGAAGCTTGTTTTATAGCTTTAAGAAAACCGTCTCTGAACAACCAAGTTGAGTCGAAGTCTTTAGTTTTATTCAGAAACGGTATAGGTTAGGTTTCTAGTTACCTTCTTTGTCTTTGTTTTCTTTTGTTTACTCTCTTTAGCATTCTATCGTATTCCCTTTAGACATTTTTATGACCATTTACATTTTAACAATTTTACGACATATTATTTCCTTTTATTCTTGTACAGACACAATAACTATACCAATTTTTATCACTTTTTTTTCAACTTGTAGATATCAAAACTGATTTGTATATATATCATTCATTTGTAGCCTGACGATGGACATAGTCCGAAAAGCTTTGCTTTAAATAAATATATTGTTTTTATGAATTTTTAAATTCTCTCGTTTTTTATATATCATGAAATGGCATAATATTGATACATTATTATTCTACAGTAAAGTTTCTTGGGCGGAAAAATCTCGCGCGCCTAAATCTCGCGCGGCTTTAGATTATTTATTGGATTAGAGGTTTTCACTTGGACTTATAATATAGTCTACACACCGTTCATAATTTCTAACTTGCTACATGAATTTCTGAAACTCAAAGCAATATATTTTATAATGTAGGGAAGGGTAAAGTAAAAGCTTTTTTTCATAATTTACGCCCAGAAAGTAGTTTTACTACCCGGGCAAGTGTCAATTTGTCACATCGGACAGCACAAATTTACTGCCGGACATGACCCAATTTCACGATACCCATGGACACATATCCTCAATCCCCGCCCCCGCCCACCCTCCCCTAGTTATTTTCTGGAACAGCTCGATGATTTATAGGTAAAATTGTACTGTTTTGAAAATATAAAGAAACAAACACTTACACTCCAGACACTGTAAATGAGATCGTTGAACTTGGTCCAATCAGTTCCCGGATTTCCTTCGCCACCGAAGATGATCCAGAAGCCAACAGTGTACGGAATGAAAAACTCAAAGAACAGAAAAGCAAACTTCATGGTGTCTTCAATCACAGAGCCTTCAAAAATAAATAAGGAAAACTGTCAAAAAAATATATTAAAAAAATAAACACAACAGACCTTCTCATAAATTACGGCATGAACAACACTTGTCTCGTTTCAAATTTACACCATGGCGATTTATCCTCAAAAGATTGTAATAAAGTGTATTCTTTTTATGGAAGAACCAACGTCCCATATTCTCTGGCATCTCGAGAACAATCTAGCTAATTACAGTACTATTACCAAAATTACCATATTTATTAACAATGGAGAAAAATAGTCAACATGTTCAAAAAGATAATTTCAATCTTTTATAGCTCTAAAAACTAACTCACCCAAAATACAAATGAATGGACCCAAACTTCTAAAAGCACGACACGCCCTCATGAATCTCAACCAAATGACAATCAAACCGAGCGAATAAATCCTCGGGTGAATAGACTCGGCCACGCGGTCGTTCATCGCGACAGCGAGGATACGCGTTAACACCAGGGTTAGCACCACGAAGTACGCGATCCACTCAAAGATGTTCCACGGTTCACGAAAATACGTTCGCTGAAAAGTGCGAATTTGAGCTAGCTCTGAATCGAGATACTTCCTCTCCTCCGGCCAACGTTCGTGGCAGTACTGGAGATCTTTCTCGACGTGCTTCGTTCTCCACTGTCGCCAACGATTGTGAACTTTCTCCGTGATTCGTAGTTGAGATATTTCCTGAGAATAATCAAAACAAATGATAAACTCTTTCACAGTTCCGTGGGAAGTCGTGTCCAAAAATGACCTAATAATTTTTTTTCTTCAAACTTTGCACACATTTGAGTCCCTTCTTAAAAAAAGGCTCAAAGAAGATCGAGAAACCTTCGAATTTAAACTCTTAATTCATTTTAATTTCAAATTCTAGAAAGTCGAGTTTGTAACCTAAATTTATTGAATATTTTTGAAAGCAAAACGATCAAATGTCTGAAAATGTTAAGCCAGGAATTTGTGTAGAAGTGCAAATTTTTACGACACAGTCATTAACTATTAGTTGATTTAATGTGAATAGATAATCGATGCATCATAAAACGTAAAACATTATGCTCTCTGACACAAAATTTGGACAAGCGGATACAAGTTATAACTATAAGACCTACAGGTAAAATGTACTCACCGTATAGATAAAATAGCAGGTCAGTGCAACAGCGATCAATTCCAGCACCAATCGCCACCACATTGAAGACATGGGAGTGTAATATCTAGAAAGGAAAAAAGGAAAAATCTAGTTTCATTGAAATTTTCGTCGTTTCACGGTCGAGTTTGAAAAAACCGCGAAATTTAAATGCCGCGAAAAATGTATTTGGAGCTCGACACGGCGGAATACAATTTTTGGCAAAGTTTTTCATGAAATATAAAGAACAATGTATGGTATATAATCAAAACGACGTTGTTTGGACGTTAAAAGAACATTCAGTGTCTGCTGGTATAACTTACACATGATCTTTAGGTAGGAAGATTCCAAGAAACGTCCAAATAAGGGTGTAAATCAAGTTGATGGAAACGTTGATCAAAGAGCCGAATTTCCCGAACAAATCCCATTTGACGTGCAGTAAACGTTGAAAGACGGGGTGCATCACTAAATCTAATTGATTGAATTGCACGATAACCTGAAGTGAAGTAAGAGATTCAAGTTGATTATTTTTCAGAATCTTGAGAACGGAAATTCGCCGAAACTGATCGTTTGTTTTATGAACAACTTTCCTCGGGTTTCTTTAATTCGGTGTCCCAGGGGGCCAGAACATTTGTTCGAATTAAAAAGGATTACAGGGGCACATTAAAGGAGGATTAAGTCGGACGGGACGGAAATTATAGGACTTCGAATTACGCGAGTGAACTGGAAAAGTAAAATTTAGAAATTTAGAAATTCCATTTTTTATCGCACCGAGAAGATACACTGCCGCTCTAAGCAAGGCAGTTTGAAATTGTCAGACAGCTGCAAATGAAGGGAAAAACTTATTAGATGTGGAGACAAAGAGGATTGGGGAGAATGGTATAACGATAGTGAGCAGCCCCTAGAATTTAAGAGGGGGGGGGGGGTTAATGTTTTTTTACTAGTATGGGGTTAGAGGTTTTTCTATTGTTAATCTCAACCTGAATACTTGATGATCGATCACTTACTTCTAGTGGCGTCTTCGCGTATGTCTTTTCTCGTTTCTTCACTTTCTTCCCTTGCTCTTTCATCAATCGTTTCTCATCTTTCTGGTTCTCCTTCACTTCACGCCGCTCGCGCTTACTCGTCGGTATGGGTGGCAGAAGGAAATTTGGATCTGGTTCCAGGAAACTCAGGTAATAGTAATGCTTTCTGAACGCGCGGTCAAGCAAATGGAACTGTTCAGCCGCTTCGATAGCGACGTGAGGCATCTTTTCGATCATAAGAGCGAGACACGATGTTCCACTTGAGTCGTAAACACCACCCGGTGCACCTTGCTCTATAAGGAACCGCGCTGCTTCAGCTCGAGCTAAGGTAAAGAAAAATGAAAAAAATTAAACGAATGAGAATAATAAAAAACAAACCAACGTTGCTAAACAAGCAATATTTAATTCACTTTGCCATTTATAGAATGCGAATTCAGTTTAGTTCATCAGTAATGATGGTAAAAGGTTACAATACTCAGGCTACAGAATCATCAACACTGGCGCCTTTTCAGGTTCATTTAAAAGATGACCAATAACAATATTAAGCAAAGGATTAGTTCTTCTACACTGAAAGAAATGTTTTATCTAAGTAGAGAACTAAAAACGTGGTATAAATCTTTCTCGGGATACACAAAATAATTGTTGACCTCCGCCTTTTGAAACTTTTGGAATCTAGATGTAAAAGGCTCAAGATGCCCCTTGAGGCTTAATCATCAGGGCAATCGTGATTTGGAAACGTGACCAACATAAGACCTTTTTTATAAATTACGTCACGAGCAACGACTGCCTCGTTTTGAATTGAGCGCCATGGTAATCCCAAGGGAGCTTATCAAAACTTGACTTCATTGATAAATGTGTTATTTAGAGTTTCGTGAGACATTATCAACTTGGTAATTGTATGAAAACGAGGCAATCGTTGCTCGCGACGTAATTTATGAAAAGGTCTACTAGTTTGCAAATCTCGAGAAGAGTTTATTAGAAGAAATCACTGCAATAATTGCGATTTGGAAACGAGATAACAATCATTTTTCACGTCACGAGAAGGAGAGTGTATTGTAAGAAAAAAAACTAAAATTATAGAGAATTCCTTAACAAACCTGTTTCAGCAGCCACAAAGAGTGGAGTCCTCTTCTTGTAATCACGATCGTTGATGTGTGCACCGAGCCTTAACATCATCTTTAATGAAGCAGCCGCATTATTCTTGGCGGCGTAATGCATGGGCGTCTGATTTTCACCCACTGTTTTGGCACCCAGGTTGGCTTTGAAAGAATTAGAGAGAAATGAAATTTAAAATTCTCAAAATGATTGATGCAGAATGACCTGGATCTTACTATGTATCTAGTCTAGCATTTAGGCGACTAGAATTATAAAGTAAGCAAGACAAGGTATTGAACGAATATTTATTGACTACCAGACTACAAGAATATAGTTTATAGAGATTACTCCCACTGATAAATTTTGCCGTATCGAATAAGATTACGTCATAAACGACTCCAGAAAATATGGGGTCTGGCACAGACAAAACAACACAACACGGAACAACATGAAAACAAAATCATGAAAGGAGTATAACCATAATTGAGTGCAATGGCTGTTGTTTTATAATACATCAAAAGGTTGAACCAACAGAAAATGATCGCTTATTTTGGATAAACATTAAATTTTGGAAACTCCAGGGTTTTGAAGTCAATTTTCATTAGAAGTCAAATTAGGTGATCAAATCTAAAATCTTTTTTGGGGAGTTCTAGCGAGGTTACGTATAAGGAAATGCAAAAGAGAATTTAGCCTAGAAGCAAAACGAGTCTATTTTGGACCGTCATCTTAATTTAAGATCTAAAAATGTAAGAAAAAAAGACGACGGTTCTCCTGTCTAGCATCCTGGATAAATTAATTACCATAGAAACGAGCACTCCCAAGCAATTTGAAAAAAGCTGTTGTCGTTAATTAAACGTCTTTAATTAACTACTTAACTCTCACCTGAACTCAGTAATTAAAGAAAAAATATAAATATTTCATTGTTGGGTAATGTAGACATGTCCTTATTTACTGCTGATCTGCTTAAAAATATTTTCAGAGAAATCAAAATTTATTTGTAAAGTATCTTTGCTGAAAGTTTTTGAGGCAATATTATCTTTGTAGTAATCGTCAAAATCACATCCGAATTTACACACTTCTATTATTCCACATACAATCAGTGATAAATAACAACACATGGTAAATTAAAAACATGGAAGTAATCTTTTGAGTTTCATATCACAGGAGATAAAACAACAAAAATGATCAAAAGCACAAAAACAATGAAAGAAAACCTCATATGATTTTGTTGTTCTCATTACGAATTAGAAATATTTTTGGTCTCTTTACCTCCATTATGCACTAAAAACTCGATCATATCATCATAATCAACCGCAGCTGCCAAATGCAAAGCTGACCTCCCATGTTTGTCTGCCTTGTTCACATCTGCACCGTGTTGGATAGCAAATTTAGCTACATCAGGATGCCAAGCCCTTGAAATTTCATGCATGACCGTTTGACCATGCTTATCAGGAAAATTAATATCAGCACCGTTCTGTAGTAAGGAATCCACAAAATTCAAGTCAATAGTTTCATCGTCGTCACGACTTTTTGCCAATTTGGAAAAATATACAATCAATGCTCTACAACTCGCTAAAGAGTCACCTTTTGCGTTTGTTTTGGGTTTGACTTTGTTGTATGGGTTTGAGTCTGCTGAAGCTTTTTGTGTAGTATCAATGTCTGCAAATTCTAGCTCTTCAACGTCAGAGTCTAGAGTGCCATATGTAGCCTTTGTGACTCCTTTTTTCATGCCATCTGCTTCCTCAATAGGGGCAGGACCTTTACGATGACTGTCCACTTTGTGTTTCTCGATTCTCCGATTAGAGTTAAAGTCTTTCCATTTTGAGCCCATTTCAAGAGCTATGGTCTTCGATATTTGGTTTGATATAGCATCAGCGGGATTGATGAATGAAGTTTGTTCAGTCATTTCGCTCATCGTGTCTGGATCATCAGAACGTAGATGCTGATACGACATCCCTGAATGTGCCGTGCTTTTAATTAAATAAGTTAAGCAAGTAGGTTTTTTGCTTAACTTTCACCTCATACAACTTCTTGTCTTTTCTTCTTTTTAAAATAATTTTCCTCTATTGACTTTTCTAGAAATTAAAAATCATAGATTTATAAATCTTTTATTTTGATTAAGACAAAAAAATAAAACGAGGTCAAGGTTTAAAGTGAAAGATTAAACCAAATTTTTCTTTTAAATTATATTTTTTTCTTCTGTTCTTCTCTCTAACCAACTTTTTTAGAAATAAAAAATGTCATGTTGGAGAAAAATATCAAATAATGTAGTCATGTTCTCATTTCTCAATTTGTAATCAACCAAATTGACAAAAATATTCTGTTTATAATTAAAAGTTGCAACAAATTTTTGACAAACTTAAATCTAGATTAAGAAGCCTGAGTGTGATTTAAGTCATTTTTGTTGCTTATTGTCATGACAATGACAATGATTTTTATTTAAAAAAATCCATGTTTCAATAGGGTAAGGCATATTATATTTCAGCTAGTTATACCATTTTAAAAATTCTCATATTTTGTTGCAAAAGCATTTTTACAGTGAATATAGAGCAGATTTCCAACAAAATAAAATTCTATTTTACTGCACACCCGCACATTTTAATAGCCTCAATTCTGCGTAATCTTTAATTTTCAAGGTCTGAACCGCGAAAATTTCTTCCTGCAGAATATATTATATATACTTATATTATATATATATAAGTTATACTTTTAAACGGGGACTAATTTTGGTTGAATAAGTTATCATCAAAACTGAAATTTATCATATTGATTACAAAATCACTTGGCTCTTTTTTATCGAAATTGCCTAAATAATAAGGGTAAAAAAGACAACCCTTAAATGCAGGGCCATCTGTAAAGAATTGTATGTTTCCAGACTGCGGGTGAGTAAAATTTTGTCCACTCGGGCGGCCAGGAATCTTTTTTTTGTGTATTTGGAAGTTCTCAAGCTCAATTGCTGTATTATAGTTTCGCAAGTTAAATTAGTCTCTTTAGTATTATAGTATATAAGTATTTTTCAAATCAACTATCTTTGGAAACATGCAAATAACGTATGACTTTTGTTGAAATTAAGCATGGTTGTCAGACTTTTACAGTCCAAAAAAAACTTTTTTAACACCTGACCCCCATTTATTTATTTTACCATTTTCAATCAAGGTGTAAATCAGGTTTTAATTGAATTGTCAAATGTTTTTTCAAAAAGATTTGTTTGAAAGAATGTTTTGGTAGGCAACAACATATTGTGCAAGAAAACAAAATCAGTAGTGTAGACAATGCTATGTTTTATACATTTTAAAATTTTCTACACCTCCATTTCGCTACACTCCAAGATGTTTCTTTTCACCGTTTTCAGACCCCTCCCCTCGGTTATTCAGACCCCTGTCTATTATATTTTACAGAAATTTTGGACCCCCATAGTGTCCTTTAGGGTCTTGTCCCCCCATACCTAAAATGAAAAAATTTCTTTCCCCCTCCTCATTTGTCCCCCATCTCATTTGTCCCCCTCCTCGCTCCAAAAAAATTCTCTCCCCCCCCCCATACCTTCCTTCAACTCCAAAATCCTCCCCCCTGAATCCAGGGGGAGGACACTATGACCCCCCCTATTCGGGTCCTTAGAGTAATGGCCTTCAAAAGTTACGGTAACTTTTACAGTTATTAAGAATACCAGACTAAATATATGAATAAATCTATTATATACTTTGAAATTACAGAAATCTTTTGTTTTAAAGTTCTATTTATGCAAAAAGTTTTTAGCCATGTATTTTTAGTAGACCTGATCACAACTATAGGGCGACCTTCAAAATATGTTCTGTTTGCGTCCCTATAAGCTCAGAAATTCCATGCAGGCGAGAATAAAAAAATACGGAAATTTTGGCTCCTCTTTCAAAAACTGTAATTTTCAATTCTATGCTTGTGTGCCCAAGTGTGCATTCGTCTTTGTAACTTTTACTTATATTCCTTTTTAGATTGAACAAGGGACAAGATAAGAGTAGATACTATGTTAGAAGAAAACTTAAATGGATGAAAGTTCAAATGCCAAAACAGTTTCATCTTGCTTATTTGCTTACTTTAAATCGGATCGAATTTAATCGCAAAATCTTTGGAACACTAGCTGTTCTCCATCGTTTCAAAACTACCTTTTAAAAAAAATTCTGAAGCGTTTTGCTGGAACTAATTCAGACGACAAAAGAGCGCTATCTTGACAACTAAAGGTAATAGACTAAAATAGCAAAAACATTCCCAGGATTTTACTGCATCGCCGAACCGGGTTTTCCGGTTTGAAAGAATTGCATATCACATATCTTTGATTGATGGTTGCTTAAGATAAAACAATTAAGAAAAATTCGGACAAAAATTGGTGTTTAAAAATTGGACCCTTATAGTGTAGTGCAGAATTTGCTGAAAAACTGACCTTTACAGTGCATTTTTCAGGCTTTTCCCCCAATTATAGTAAAAATGTTCTAAAATTTCTTAAATTTCCTACCCTTATAGTGCACCTACCTGTGCAGGTACCTTCATGCCTAAGCTTTGCCAGAACCTCAAAAAACTTAACCTTATTAAGGGCCGCACGTCTGGCAGAGGTCACTGACCTTTGTTGAGTGACCCAGCGGTTACAGTCATCTGCATTCTCACGCTTAATATATTTGGTGTACTATTATTGGTGTACAAAAATACCACCTTCCCTAAGCAAACTCAGGCAAAAACAAGTTTGTCTACAAATGGCTATGCCTCTGACACCATAGTGATCAAGTAGAGTGTGAGTATGTTCCCTAGGGTGGGGGTGGGGTGACAGGCTGGAAGCACTACCGTAACTTGCTCTATCTCCGTCACCCCCTCCCTAATTTCGTCACCCCTTATAATTTGGCAGAAAATATCAATTGAGCCTCTTTGACAG
>JAUJPO010073021.1:0-11523 GCA_032270745.1 Tiaropsis multicirrata
CAGACGAACGAACAGACGAACGAACGAACGGACGAACATAGGTTAATTTATAGGACCTCCTCTGGTAGGTCCAAAAACTCTTGAAATATTAGCCTAGAATATGTTCAAAGGAATCGGCAACATTTTGAGAATGCATAACATTTAATTCTTTACCATCTTTGGGACCAAAGAGAGAAAGGATTGAACGATTTAACTTTGGACTTTGGAAGGTATGCATCCGGAGGTAACATGAAATTGGTTACGCCCAGGAGAAGTAAAATTGTGGTGTTCAGATGCCAAATTTGGGATCAAATCAACGTTTGTTTAGAGGTGAAACTACTGAAACAAATTCAATCTTCGAATAAAAAACACCACGCTCTAAAAAGTTGCGGAAAAGTATGACAATAAAGTCTAACCGGATTTTCTGTAGCTTCTTCTCCACCCAGCGTAAAAGCGAAAGCAGAACTCTTCGTTGGACTCGAGCGCCCAGTTTCTTCTTTTTTAACAGTAGAGTTCGCTTGTTCAACCTGTTTAGTATCTTCATTTTCAATTCGTAGATTGTTCATATTTTCAACGACATTGCTGACCGCTTCACTTGATGCTGGCTCGCTTGAGAAGAGAACCGGCCGAGAAGGGTTCACAATCAGGGTCTCCATTTCAGGCTGGTGAAGAACGACAGAAGGGTCCTCGTTTTGCGACATAGATTTATCGTTCAGAGGTTCTTGTTGATTTACAGTTGAAGTAGGATCTGGAGTTTTTATGATACCAGTCTGGTCAACATCAGATAGAACATCATTCTGTCGAGGTAAGTTTGCTGGAGAAACATAATTTGTTGTTGATGTTACAGTTGTTGTTGTTGTTGTTGGTTCAATGTCCATGATGTTGTTTGAACTGTTGAAATTCTATGGGAAAATAAAAGTAAACGTATTTTAACTAAAAATTGCTTTTGAAGCCGAAAAAACTAAGAACATGCTAAGGACATGCTAAGAACATTTAATCTTTCCGATAAAGATTTCTTAAGAAAATTACTTGAAAACAATTAAACAGTGAACATATTAAGAACATATTAATAACAGATTTGAAGTTCAGGAAAGTTAGCAACATCCAAAGACTGGTCACAATGTTGTAAAAAAAAGAAAAACATGAAATGGAAGGGCTTGTAGAGTCAAAAACACATCTTGTGCAATTCGAAGGAGGTTTTGAATTCCAGTATGGTCATTCAGTGGATCAAGAGTGGATCAAATTGTAAGCAGATATGAATTAATAAAATAACTGAAACATGTAACTAGGTATTTAAAGTGTTCTTCATAAAAAAGCATTCAAAACACAAACTCTTCAAGATAAGATCAAGATCAACAAATTCATGTAACTACACAGATTTAATCAAAAAAGCTATTCACTAAATCGAAAACCAAACAACACTACACATCATTGCATTATAAAAACCGGCCAAACTAATTTAACAAGCAATAAACATCTTTTTATGATAAATCATCATTAACCACTAGCAACCTCAAACAACAAATAGACCTGCGGAGGAGTACAAGTCCTCACACTTTCATTTCTATAAAAGTAAGTGTCGAACACTCCTACGTGCAGGTTATTTACCTAGCACCAAACTCTCTTGGAGAGAGCTTCTAAAAGAGGAACTATAGCAAGAAACAGAGGACAATGGCGGATACAGAAGGTGGTCAAAAAACATTGACGGAGAGCGTTGCTTTTAGCTCATATTCCTTATTTGGAAGTCAACACTCTCTCTCTCTCAAAATGTTGATCGCCTTCTGTATCCAACCTCTGACAGGGAATTCCATCGAAAATATGTTCTGACTAGTCAGAAGCAAAAACAACCGACTACTGTAGTATTTAAAAGCAATCAACTGTATCCATAGAATTACCACCAACAACAGATTTCCCTCGCCTAAAATCATTCAAGTTTTCCGTAGTAAAATCTCTTAAATAATTTTGGACAATGAAGCAACGAGACAAAGATTTGTCTCATTTAATCAAGCGATTCTTAGAGACTTTTGTACTAAAAAACGACGTGGTCGTCTGAAATTGGTAGATGGATCATATTCGATACACTCAGCTTATATATTCACGTTTTGCCGATAATTCCCCGTAAAATGTATCTGCGGAGAAGTGCTAATTTGGCTTGCTTGGATTCACGTACAAAGTACTTCTTCGCTGTGTTTACATATTGTGCATTGAGCAGACCCTCTACTAAAATTAACTTTCGATTTTCCGAACAGACTACCTTTACCATGCCAAATCATGAGAACCAATTATGTTTGAATAAACACACAAACAAAACTAAACCTCATAGTGTCTCAAACCCACTCACTCACTCTAATAAGGGTCACAAAAACACAAAAACACAAAAATGAAAATTGACTCCTCTCAAAGTGTAAAAAATTAGAAAATCTTAGTAAAAAAATTGAGATTTTTTGGTAAATTTGGTAAAAAAGATAATCTCTCCAAGGGTCGTAAAGTGGTAAAAAATCTCGCCCCACTCCCCAGGTGCCAAATAAACAAAATTTGGTTCAAACAAACACGCACAGAGCAACATGTATCAATTTAAAATCGAATTTTCGCAAACCAAGCAAAAATAAAAATCTGGAATTTTTGACTTCGTTTAAACGAAATTCGCAATACTTTTTAATTCAACTCGTTTTTTTTTGTTTTGATAACAAACTAAAATCTTTCTCAACCTTTTTTTAAAGAGAGTAATATAATATAATAATAGCAACAGTAAAAACATTATAGCCAACATCTATATTAAGTTTATAATATACGTCAAATTAAAAACCAGCTTGCTTTCATTTCCCTCACATGTGTACTATATCAAATTAGTTAAAAGAGCAACATTATTCTTAGCTTAGAATGTTTAGCTTAGAATTTCTTTTGCTAAGAAATTGTTCATGGAAAAAAATGACGACAAAATTCTGACAAATTTCATCAATAGCTTACCGAGTCTACAAAGAAAGCCAGATTTCCATTCGGTGAACGCAAACAAGCTTCGAATAAAGAAATACTCATAATATATCTCTCCTATACTTCCAACAAAACAAAATGCAACTTTTCAACTGAATTAAAAAAACCTAAACCATCACCATCAAGCTTTTCAGAAAAAACTTGAAATCAAATTCATAATTAAAGTCCGAAATTCCGGTTGATGATTGTAGAAAAAACATGAAGCTCTGGAAATCAGGGAGCATTTTTCTTCTCGCTAGATTCTAAAATGACTCAAAAAGATATCTCTTAAAAGTCATCATATAGCACAAACGTTTAAAACATCACGAAGGCTTTCATGCGGTCAGACTGAGCTATCATAGAAAGATTACAGAAAAGAAATTATAAAGTTTTTTCTTAATAAGACAAGAAAAGCTGTGTTCTCGCTACATGAAACTGTGTTAGAATAAAAGAATCAGTACCGCTATCGAAAGTTTCTATCAAAGAAACATCCACGGACAGACATGGATATAGGTCACTAAAGAAACTGTGTTCTCGTAAAAAAATCTTGGTAAAATTGTTCTGCCAACAAAGAACAAGCTTATGCACCGCTATCGAAAATTTCTATCTACGAAGCATTAATGAAAAGGAATAGATATAGGTCACCAAGCAAAGAATACAGAGCATTCTAAAATTATCAATCGGTTTTCATGAACTATATAGTAGGTTTGTCGTGAATAAAATTGTTTATTTTGTCAGTGAAGAGCCTTTCAAGGCATGGGTTTTTCATTCAGTATGGGCTTTGTCTGGGAAACGGAAAAAACGCCCCTGCAACGTTACAAAAGTGTTTGAGATCAAAGTTAGAGCTGCTTTGTGCAGAAAGTCATAGGCTAAATACGTCTCATGATTATATCATTACAAGTCTTAAACAGCAGACACACATAAACCTTCCCTTGACACAGGGAATTGACACATCCTCTATCCTTGGATGATAGGATTCATAACCCTAGAAGAAAACATAATAAAGGAGAATGAAGCAATATACCTTATCGGACAAAAAAATGTCGGATTGATTTTTCGTCAGACTAAATTATTCGTCGGACATAATTTTCGTCCGAAATGGTAGTCTGTGTTATGAGACAAAAAATAGTAAAACAAAAAGGAAAAAGTTTCACCTGTTCTACTTGTTGGTTCCCGTCTTTTTGCGCACAAGTGGATGAAGCATCTTGAGAGACATGGGTACTAAGTTCATCAGTAGTCTGTTGAGGACGTTGAAGTGATGATAAAGAAGGTGGGATTCCTTCAGTATAAGAAGCCCTGTTTGCGTTGGCAGTAGGCTGTGGGTCTTTGTGGTGACTAGACTCTGGTCCATGGTACGAAGCTCGATTCATAGGTACTATAGGCTGTTTTTCTTTGTGGTGGCTAGATTCAGTATAAGAAGCTCTGTTTGCGTTGGCAGTAGGCTGTGATTCTTTGTTGTGACTAGCCTCTGGTTCATGGTACGAAGCTCGATTCACAGGTTTGTCCGATCGGTGACTAGACTCTGTTCCACGATACGACGTGCGATTGATGTTTGCCGCGTGTTGGCGTTCTTGAGGATAACTAGGTTCATTTGATTGGTATGATGTGCTAGTAGAGGCTAATTTCTGCTCTGTAGATTGAAATGAGGGCTGTTCGTCTGATACTGTACTTTCAACGGATGGTATGTTGTAATGATTTGAATGTACTCCTTCGTGTTGATGTTGAATTTGCCCTCCATCGTTGGAGTTGGGAGAACTTTGTTGCTCTCCTCCCACTTGGTTGTTGATATCAAAGAACCACGATTTCTTTTCACTATTTTGTTGTTGTTCGGGAGAATTTTGTTTTTCCAATTGTTTCTGACGAATGTAGTCTTGAGGAGTGATGTCTGACTTGTTGCCTGTCGAACCGAGAAAATAATTGAGATGGGAGTAGAAAAGAAGAAGAATGAAGATAAACAGAAACTGAACGTACCAAAGAACCTCCATTATAAAACAAGCACCGATAACAAACAACTCGAGCACTAGCCAAAATAAAGTTATTCTTTCAACAAAACAACGTTTCGGGCTAATGATGTATTTTCAATGTCGTTGTGACGTCCACATTCAACACGTTGCATTCAACTAATTATATTCAACAAATTACATTCAACAAATTATATTCAACAAATTAAATTCAACATATTACATTCAACACATTACATTCAACACACTATATCCCACATATTACATTCAACAAATTACATTTAACACATTATATCCAACACATTACATTCAACACACTATATCCAACACATTACATCCAACAAATTACATTCAACACATTATATCCAACACATTACATTCAACACATTATATTCAACACATTATATTCAACACATTACATGACTTTGAAGTGAATAAACTTACCATAAGAGTTATCATGTCTTATAGTGGTTCCTGGTGCGTCCGTATTCGTTGGATCTTTGTTTTCTTTCTCGTCCATGGAAACAAAGAATGCACTTTGTAATGCTTGCGCTCGCTCCTACAAAAGAAAGTTGTTAATCTACAGTTGACTTGTATAAACTTTACAGCTATTTCCCATACAAAACTGTTTTCTTTCGTTGAAATCGAGGAAAAAACTTGCACAGATTAGTGTTAAAATGATCCAAAACGTTTAAAAAAGCATAAATATTAAAATATTAAAATAAGCTATAAATATATTTTTTTTCAATTCCAAAACTAAAGAGGTAAAGAAGGAATTGAAACTGATGTAAAAAGTCGAAGAAAAATAATATTTAGAACAATTTTTTCTCCTAATCACACCAGACGGTGCAATTACAGGACAGTTCAATTATCGGACACTACAAACCTCATTCCATTCTTTCAATTTGGTTTTCTTTTCTTCTTCAAATTGTCGTCGTTTTTCTTCCAATTTCATTCGAAGCGCAGCTAAACGCGAACTGAGCGGAGCATCTCCTTCTAAAAATTGTAAATGGGGAAAGCAATTCTTCAAAAAAATGTCTTCTATTAGAGAAAAAGATCGAACTAATTTCCATTGCAATTCTAATGTTAACTCTCACATCATCGAAGGATAATCGATAAAATGGATAACAAAAGGAAAAAATCCATAAAATGTAAACATAGAATTTCCTAACTGTTTACAACTTTAAGATAGGCCCATGCCCCCGATCCAGGTACCCGCACTGACCTTGACGACTGACGGGGACGTGCCCCCCAGATGGTCGAAAAGTGGACCCTGTCAGTGACTAGAAGGCAAAAATTTCTCATAATTTTGGGAAAAAGTGATAGAAATAAAAAAGCCCCGACCCTATCAGAGTAAATCTTTTGGACTTTGACGATTTTCGGAACCTGTTAGAGACCTCAGACCTACAAAAAAGGTACCCTGACCGGGCGGATCTCTCGGGACCCTGACCGAGCGGATCCTCCGGGACCCCTTTAACATAATCTTGTTCTCATACTCAATATTACAGGACTTGTTTTATCAGACAGAAAACTTAATTGGAAAGCAAGCTCAATAGTTTTAGACAAGGATGTCCTCATATGATAATATATAAATGTACTGAAAATAAAAGCCCGCTCAAGTAACTCTACTTCTGCATGAAGTGCACGACTTAATCCAACAGGTACGTCATTTCAACATTGTTTCAACATCCAAATTGGACACCAAAACAAAATTCCGTGCCTGCGGGGAAGATTAAACTCGAAAAAGTTTTACCTTCTTCACGTTTTGACTTCAACTTAGGACTCGGCACTTTGCTATTTTTACGCCGCAAGAAGTTAGTATGAACTGGTGTAGTTGATTTGTCGAGACGTCTATTTCTTCCTGGCGATGAGACAGGTGAGCGGGAACTAGCTGTTGATGGATGGGAGCTTAACTCAGAAGGGTGGGAGCTAGCTGCAGAATGGTTGAAAGGTGCCGATTCATTCGATAATCGTGCAGTGACTTGAGGTTTCCGATTCTTATTGACAGTCGTTTGACGCCTTAACGGGGAATTTGAATTTTTCTGGCTATCTGTAGATGGTTCATTTTGATTTTCGTGGTCGCTGGTGAACGGTATTTGTTGATCGGGATCATCCGAGTAGATCAGCATTTCTGTCATTACTGGATGGTTGGCTGATGCCCCGTCACCAGTAGCAATAACGAAAGTTCCTCGCTTCTGTTTAGTTGGTAGAACATACGTTGAAGTGTTCGATTCGTCCATTGATGAACGTCCCTTCTTTTGACGTAAAACAACTCCATTGCTGTTTGCTATGGTGGTTTCTTGTTTTTGTATAATTCTTGCCGCTGATTTAATATCTCTTGGAAATGATTGATCATCAACTTCGGTATCCATATCAGCTCTGTTATATTGAATACTGTTCATTGATTGCATGGTCTCTGCATGTGAGAATGTCTTGCAATTTGTACTGTCGGAGTCAGATTCAGAAATGTCCAGAAGGTTCTCAGCTGATGATGAGGATTCGGTGAATGTTGAAGATGCCGGCGATGTTGGAGATGTTAAAGTAATGTCTTCTTGGTCTGTGAGTGTCTCCATGCTTAATGAGATCTCTTTCTGTACTGCGTGGAGTTGAGTCAGCTTGGTTAACGAGGTTGACATCGCTTTCTTGAGCATTCCCAACCTACTGAAGGTGCTACTTCCTAACCGTTTGCGTACATCTTTGAGTGCGAATAGGTTAGGTTGTGAAACAGCCATTCTGGATTTATCCGGCGATAATGGAGGTTCGTTTATAAGGACTTGGATATTGGATAACGATTGTGATTTAGTCAGTGGTGATTTTGATGCTCCTGGCGAAGCTGATTTTGCTGGAGATTCGCTGTCTTCGCCAGTTGAGAAAGAGCGTTCTAAAGGAGCTTTTCGTTTAGTTGGTGAGAAAATGAAAGTGTTTTTGATAGTTGGCGACCAGTGCGTAGGTGAAGAATCTGAAGAGGACTTCTGATGAGATTCTTTTGGGATACCGGTAGAGGCTGGGTGTCTTTTTGTTGGTGAAAGAAGAGGTTTCTGGTTAAGGTGTAACGTTACTGGCGATTTGTTGGATGGGGAATCAGATCGACTCTGAGAATCTGTAGATGCAGTTGGTGAATTTTGAGAAGATGAAATATTAATGTTTTTGGGTGATTTATGAGATGGAGAACTATCCTTGGAAAAATTCTGTGGAGAATTTTGACCGAATAATACATAAGTTCCAGGTCGACTTTTACGTTGAAATGAAGAGCTCTCTGGTGATTTCATTGTAGTGTTTTCGCGTTGTGGGAAACTTTCAGGAGATTTCTCTTTGGTGTAAGTGGATGACGTAATCGAATTGCGTTCAAAGTTTGAAGAAGAATGTGTGGGATAGATGTCAGTTTTTTGTTTGGTGTAAGTCGCTGAGGTATTTGTATTTCGTTCGAACGTCAAGGAGTAAGATGACTCCACATTTGGAGGTGTAATTCCAGGTTTTTCTTTGATATAAGTCCCTGTTGAGTTCGAATTTCTTTCAAAATTTGAAGAATTGTTTTCAAAAACTTCATCATTCATATAGTTGCTCTTAGTATTACTTTCAGTATGCAGTGGGTCATTTTTTGAATAAGTTCCTCCCCTACTATTGCGATCAAATGGAGATTCCAGTTTTAGAGTCGTATAATGCTTATTGGTGTCCACATCTAACAGATTGGATTGTGTGGAATTTGTCGGTGACGGTGATTTGGTGTAAGTACCTGCACGCTGGTTTCTATTAAAATTGTCTTCAGTTAAGGATGGGTGCGATTTAGTGTACGTCCCTCGAAATTGATTTCGATCCAAACTACTTTCGAGTATATCATTTGAATCTTTAACTTTTTGAGTTTTTGTAAAAGTTCCTTCACGGTCGAGGCGATCTGTAGACATTGTAGGGTCTTTAAGTGTTGACAAATTTGTTGGTGTTGATGATTTTGATGTTGTTGACGATTTTGACGTTGTTGACGGTTTTGATGTTGTTTTGATGCAAGTTCCACCTCTAATACGACTCGTCCTTAAAGGAGAATTTTCGTTTGAAGATACCGCTGCCTTGATAAAAGTAGCACCTCCGACACGCTTCGATCTCAGAGGCGAATTCTCGTTGGATGATTCTCCTGAGGAAAGAACATAAGTCCCTGGGCGCTCGCTTCGACTCAAATTAAAACCAACATCAACATTGTTTTCCGAGTCGTCAGCCAGTGGGTCCATATCCACGTCTATCGGAAACACTTGAAGATCTGGCAACCGTTTAGATGAGGATAATAAGTTTTTATTGAGGATCCTCATTGAGCCAGTCTGTGGCTTGAAGAAAGGCGACTCCATAGGGTCTTCGCTTTGGGGCCAGGTGACGGGGTCCTCAGATTCTATATCAATATGTACAACCTGTAAACTCGTTGCATTAAGGTGTTGATCCAGCGTATAAGTTCCAGGTCGGTTTTTAGGTGTACTAAGATTCGAAGCGGAGTCAGAGCTAGAAGATCTTTGCGCGTCTTTGAGTAGTTTACGATATTGGCTCGGGAATAGCGTTTCAATTTCTGTCTGGTGTTTCAAATGTGAAAAATTTTCTTTCAGTGCTTTCTTCTTCAGCAAATCAACAGTGCTATCGAGTTTCTGAAAAGACAATAAGATATCATTGACTTTGGAGTTGATAAGCAGATCAAAATCTTCAGGTGATTGAGGGCTATCTGGGTCGTTTCCCGACGACGCCGTCAAGCCTTCATTAGCGGTGTAATCCTTTAAGAAATTATCAGCCACATTGCATAGATCACCTAACGCTTCGATAATTGGAATTCCTTGGGAAGTCGCGTCTTCTAGCGTCTTCACCGGAGATTGCTCCAAAACAAAAGTCGTCCTTCGATTCAAATTCTTTCGCAGTTTTGCACTAGTTTGTTGAGTACGTCGTTCCACAGTTGATGCTGACCTATCCTCTATGAAATCAGCATCTCTTTCCACAGTTGGATGTCCTTTATCATTTTCAATATCATTTGACCATGTGGTTGCCCTGGTAACCAAGGTATTATTAGAGAGTTGTTTATTATGACTTCCTGTATGGCTAATCCGATCTTTTTCTTGCGTTATTGATTTGGTCGATGGTGGGTCGTTTGCATTAATCGATAATCGATTCTCATTTATCTTATTATTTGTTGAATCTGAATCATTGCGTATTGAAGGTTCACCGTTTTCATTAATATAAGAATTAGAGTTCGAATCACTATTTGAATTATGGTGAATTTCAGTATCACTGATGTCATTAATGTAAAGCTTTCCATTCGATGTATAGTTTGTTTTGATTGAATTGTTGGGTGATTGAGTCTCACCGTGGTTGGATAATCGAGTCTCATTGTGGTTGGGTGATCGAGGCTCACTGTGGTTGGGTGACCGAGGCTCACTGTGGTTGGATGATCGAGTCTCACTGTTATTATTGACGTCAGAGTCGGAGTTGATTTGAAGTTCTTGAAAACATTTGTTTCGATTGATGTTCCCTTCGTCAGCAATTTCAGAGAGTTTGGCCAGGGTATCAATGATGGAGATTCCAGTGTCTAACGCACCATCTAAAACATCAGCAACATCACCCAGAGTAAACATGCTGACCAAAGTGAGTTAAACTGAGTATTGTTTACAAGATACAAGTGGCTAGCTTGATTACTAACACATTAAATCTCGATGTTGATGATCCTCAAAAAAGCCAACACCGTTGAACGTTTTGACAATTTATTTTTCATATCTGATCTGATCTCTTCACAAAATGTACGACATTAATTTTCAAGAAAGTTTTCGAATCCTTCCTTGTATTGTAGGACTCTGAACAGTTCTTTTGAATGATGACTTCCGTACCAAATGATGATAGGAACGTAATTTCAATTAACGACCAATAAACTAAATCATCAGGATGAATTTTTAATGAGTATACCAGCAGTCAATCAACAGTATTTAAAATCCATTTACGTTGTGCTAAATGTTACAATTTTCATAAATATTTTATTTGTGATTTTTCTAGCTATGAATGAAGATATTTGACGAATTATGAAAATGTCACAAATACTTACCTTATTGGACAAAACAATGTCGGACTAATTTTTCGTCAGACTAAATTATTCGTCGAAGAGATTTTTCGTCACCTACAAAATATTTTCGTCACTTTTGTCCAAAAAAACGCAAATTTTAGCATAAAAAACTTTGTTTTCGTCGGACTAAATTATTCGTCGGACTTAATTTTCGTCACCTCCAAAAGATTTCGTCACTTTTGGCCGACATTGTTTTGTCCGATAAGGAATGCAAACGTTTAAGCCATAACATTGAAATACAAATGACTTTCTAAAGGACCCACTGACCCTCACTCAGCAAACACAGGACATTATTTTCAACGTTATAACATTGTGAAGACGTTGAAGCAGCGATGAAAAAAATGTCTTCTGTCTACGGTTGATTAACTAAATTGTTATTTCAGCTTGAAACCCCACGAAAAAAACTTTGGTCAAGACACGTGAACCCCCCCCCCCCCCCTTTCTTTTTTCAGCAGACCAAAGCCAAAAAAACAAATCTATATTTCATAACCTTAAAACATCGCTTACTGTAGATATTTTCATCAATAATAGAAAGCA
>JAUJPO010073032.1:0-11522 GCA_032270745.1 Tiaropsis multicirrata
CGAATCTTCTACCCGTCGAGTGTTTCAGGTTGGTAATTCCCAACCCGCAGATTAGGGGGAGCTACCTCGTTTTGGGGTACGTGACAGCGTCTCGTTCCCGGGAAACATGACAGCGTCTAGTTTCAAGCCATTAGGTAGCTTTGGTGGGGTCGACTTCTTGAGCATGTGGATAGCGCCTAGCTCCTGGGGGGTCTTCGACAGCGTCGAACCCTCCGTCCAAAGGGTATCTAAGTAGTGAGTCACTTCGTTGAGGAATACGTTGGCAGCGCCTCGTCCTCTCTCTAGAAACGAGACAGCGTCTCGTTTTCTTTTCTTTAAGTGTCTCACGGGAGGAAAAAAAAACAGTTTGTTTATTATATTTTATTAACGCGGATATTATTTAGTAGATATATACAAATTATGTTTTATTTCTGGTAGTTTAATGTATGGTATTTGAGGAATAGTTAGTCGTTTATCTCATTATATAGTTGTAAATTTAGGTAACATCTTTATTTCCTCTAGTATTTGCGTAGAATCTCATAATATTTTATAATTTTATATCAATCTCCGCCTGCAACCAATGTTTTGGGGATACCTTCGGTTGGGACAATTTTCCCAAAACATGTACTGAGTAGTTAGCCAATAATACTGCCAAACCACATATACACCTACAGTCTCTAATTCTCTGTGTTAAGAAAGTACAAGTTAAATCTAAATTATATGTTATTATACAGATTTTCTACTAGTGTTTGACTGTTGAATAGTTTGTTTAGTTTAAGAGGGATAAACTTTCTTTGTATCTCCACTTGAGCTTAAATAAAGAATCAAATATTGAAATTTATGCGACTGCAGTCGTGGGCGACCTGAAGGCTCCTTTTTCGAATAGCTGTCTACCCGGAGAGGGCGCTACTCTTTTCCCTAGATCTCTCCACTTACCCTCGATCTAAACCTTTTATACTGAGTGTCAAGCAGGACAGCCGAGTACCAGTTTTCAAGTTTTTGGTGTGACCAGGCTGGGGGTTGAACCACAACCTTGCGAGAAAAGTCGTTGGAAATTAATTTTTTATTTGCATTGATTCTTTTTTTTTCTAAGGTTGGTCGGTTTTTTTTGGGAGTCGAACAAAGATGGATTAAAAGTTATCTGATCGAATAGTTTTGGAAATATGAAGAATGAAAATTGATTTTGCAGCCTAGGTTATTTTTCAAATGGGTTTTACTGTTTTGATTGATTTTCTCTCCCTTTGGCTTGGGATTTCTTTTCATGAAGAATTGTTAAAATATTATGACAGAAAACTAAAAGGATGATGACTGCATTAATAGAATATTTCGACACTTGCGTGTCTTCTTCAGCAATATTATGATTTTTAGAAGATTATTCCATTTTGTATTGAAAACAATTTTCGCGGTTTTGGAAATTTCATAAAATGAAATAAAGATGCTTACAAGCTAGTGTCTCGAAGTATGAACAGCCTCAGTACATTGTTTTTGTGCGGCAAAATTTCGTGGTTCGTATTTCTCTCTGTATTTGAAAGCTGGACTGTAGCATCGCACCACTACTAGTGCTTAAAGCCCAGCCGACTATAAAATGAAATGTTTTCCTAAGGAAAAGTGTCACAACTCATGCCATTCTTAAAGTACGTTAATTGCAACCTCGTACCCAGGGCGATAAGCTTTCTGACATTAGATATGACGCTTAGGTAGGCTTCCTATTGCCAGATAGCCTATTTGCATCTCATCATTTCCCCCCCGCACCCGCCGACCTTTCGCCCTGGAATCGAGATTGTTTAGGGCTGGGCTTATGTGTAAAGCAACACAAATAGCCATCGCAGCGAGTCATAAGCAACGAGCCGCAACGACCCAAAAAAAGGCGCAAATCGCCTTTAGGCAAAAAAGGGTACGAAGATGTGCCGCTGGTCAGGGTACCTTTTTTCACCTACAGTCCCATTCAGGGTCCCTATTTTAGTTATATAGAGTCAGTCCCATTTAGGGTCTCAAAAATACGAAAATACAAAGGTCTGTCCCTCATTGAGTGCCTTTTTGGGAAAAAGTAGAACATTTTGGCACTTCAGTCCCATTCAAGGTCCCTTTGCACGAATTTGAAGTCTCACGTAGGGTCCACTTTTTTTAACCCCAGCGGCATATCCCCGTCGGCCGGCAGGGGTAGTACCCCCCCCCCCCCCTCCGGGAGGCGACCGACAGGACAAAAAAGTTTAGACAACTGTAAATGTCAAAACAAATTAAATTTGTATGAGAGGTTTTGTGAGTCAATAGAAGGATGGAAAAAATATTGAGGGATCTGTTTTTATAATAATATTCTTGTTGTTTCGTGTGACTTTTGATGAGCGACTTTACAGTCGAAAATTTTCCCATCTTCTGATTTTGTGATCAGATAAGTTTTGTAGATAAAAAGGAACAATATAATATAAAAGAAAGGATGAAAACATATTTTGACACTGAAGATTCAAAAAGGAGAATGCAGACAGCTAAGGAGACCTGCTTGCAGCTGACTCTTAAAGTTTTCATGGTTAAAATTAACTTTTGGTGGATTTTTTGTAATGGAAATACTCTCTGCTGTTGAAAAACTAAAAGATTGTAGGGCGTAGGGCGGGCGAAGACAGACTGGGTTTCATATGCGATTATATGGTGAAAATCAACTTTTGTGTTTGTACGGAAATTATCTACTGCTTAAAAAAACTAGAATAAGGCTGTAGGGCTTTGGTGTAAAAATATATTTTCTTATGTTGAAAAGACTAACGGAAGGCTACATAAAAAGCAGAGATCGGATGACAATGTCAGATATCGGGTTGGGACCTACAATGCTTGGAGCCTGTGGTATTGGTGCCTTTATATGTACGTTTGGACCATTGTTCTCAAAATACTTTCTACTATACATAATACTGTTATTCGCTGGTATAGTACTGGTGATTGAGATTCTAAATAAGCTGTTGAGAAAAGAAGTAAGTTTGAGGAAGAGGGTTGTTTTGGAGAGTTCACTACCAGAATCAAAGAGAAGATCAATGAAAAAGAAACACAGTGACTGCCGAGCTGGTAAACAAAGTATTGCGCGGAAGATGACCAATCTATGTAGTAAAGCATTGAACAGTCCTGGCTATCTACCATTATCATCGTCACCAAAGAAAGCAGCAACTCGTCGAAAAGTCAATCACGTCACATCGACGCGTGTTATAAAATCTATGTTTTTCAATCAAGTAAAAACACCATTGAAAAAGAGTTCCCTGACGTTCTTTCAGACGGCTAAGAAGTTGGAATGGAAGCGAAAGTCATTTCATTTGAGCATGGAAGAGCTTCGAATTCGTAAATGATAAGATTACTATTTATATCTTATTGCATGAAAACTTCTATTTTGTGAAACTTTAATTTTGGCTTCATTACTTTAAAAGAAGAAAGTTTTAGCGTGTCAAGAAATTCGCGAAATTTTTGCATTTCGCGGGAATAAACTTTCGCGAATTTGACCAAAACGCGTAAGTAAAGTACACTCGTTTTTTTTATAAGCATAATGCTTATAAGCATATTCAGGCTGAAATTGGCAAAAGAATAAGCATAACGCTAAGCATATATCCAGCCTGAGAAAGATCATCATTCAAATTTCAAAAGTGGACAGTAAAGAAAGAAAAAAAGAATTGAAAGTGAACACAACGAACGTGAAACAAAGGAAAGAAAAGGGTAGATTTTTAACAAAAAAAACGGTAATGAGATGGGAGTCAAAATCAACGGACCTTTCAATTTCACTCTGATAAGCATATGCCTAAGCATAATTTGAGGCTGAAAACGAAATTTTGCTAAGCATATTGAGCCTCAGCCTGATTTTACTGTATGCTTATAAAAAAAGAGTGTATTGCATTTTTCATGCCACCAAATTTCCATGGAATGATTTGAACATTGCTGATAAAAATGAGGACCGGAAATCATTCTGCTGGAAATAGTAGCATATATAATAAGAAAGGAAATGTAGGTTATACCTAGAATTAGGAGATTGTGGACCAGCAAATTTGAGACCACTTCAATAGCATACCGTGGCGAATCAAAAAATAGACTTTATTGAGTTATGATTCAATTTCTCTGTTTGTACGACTTTCAACCTTATTTCCAAAAACGAACTACCGAGAAACAAAACCAATTTTTGATACCGTTGAAAATCTCTCCATTCCAGAAACGGAGTGTCGTTACAACGGCTCTGGTACTAATATGTAGTTGGCCTTACTTACTTCATCCTTTCAAGAGACTAACATTTTTTAAAAACATGAAATAAAACTGAAGTATAATTTTTAAGGATCTTTCAGTACTAAAATTAATATTTTCAAGTTGGGTTAAAAGGTTAAAAGGAAAAGTTAATTAAATTTAAAAAACCTTTAAAATACTATATACAAGATACACGGTACTAATGAAAATATAATCGTAAAAATAAAAATGTTTAAAATTTTAATTCCTACGTAATGGACCCGACCATTTTCAACAACCTAATATTCACAATTTTCAAGGGTTGGAAGTAATGCAGAAATTTGCACTAAAATAATTGGTGATTAATAAAGTGTTAAAGTGTTTTACCATCATGTAAATGGTTGAAAAATGCATGTCCCCGTCAGAAAGTAGATAAAGATGCCAGGAAAAATGATCAAGTTCAATGTTTACTGTAAGAAAACACTCTTGAAGATCGCACCAGTTGGCAATCAATCTAAATCCCATTATATAATATGCATTTTAGTTGTAGCTGGAACCAAATTCGAGTCCAAGTTATTAAATAATTGACTCATACATTCATCACGTAATATTTCTACGGAAACATCCCAAAAGACCGGATGTTTGTCACTAGTTCATTGTTTAAAATTCAAAACTACAGTGGCAACTACCCGGCTTTTTGAGTATGTTTCTGTATTAAAGAATACGTAATGGATATCACGAATAACAATAAGAAATTATCAATCATAACTCACAGTCGTACTTTAATGCTTTCAGAAGTTGCATATCTTTGGGCATCAGCGTTACTCTTTTAGCGTGAATAGCACATAGATTCGACTCCTCGAAATAACGTACCATAAAGCTTTCAGCTGCTTCTTGCAGAGCGTCCAGAGCAAAAGTTTGAATCCTGAGTTGATCGCCACCTCCAACGGCATTGGATAAAAGTTCTTTTACCAATCGACAAAAAGATAACTTAGGAATCAGTCGATGATCTGTTCTCTGGTAAAATCGGATTTCACGTAATGCTTTAGTTCCAGGTCTGAAGCGCCTAAAATAAAAGATTTTTCAAGGATTGTTGATGAGAAATTCTTATGCTAGTTACTGATTTGCATCATTTAGGAGCAGTTTTCTGACAACACATAGATATTTTACATATCCGTTCTCTCACCTCGGAACTTATAAGGACCCTCCCCCCGTATATTAATTTCTGACAAAAGTTCCGAAGTACGAAAACAAAGTCCCTTATTTCGATTTGAATAGATTCTTTTAAGCCCATTTTCCCCATACCTATTTCAGTGTTTTAACAGTTAAAATACCAACACCCCTGTTTATTGACCCCGCCCCCTCGTCGCCCATTTATTCGGCACCCGGGAGTATTCTACCATTTTTTTTAAATAAATGTGTGGAAACAGATAGAAAAACGATGCAAGTTGTAAGGTCTTTCCCTCGTACACAATACAATCAAAGTAGAAGATTTATCAAAGCGTAAAATAAAATAACCAACCTTTTTCTGATACCGCTGTCATTTAATCTCGAATTTGATCTGTTTGATTTATCTGGACTTGCAGGTGGTGTACTTTGACTTCTCGCTTTCTTTTTGCCTGATTTCTTTGAAGGGGCTGGAGTAGAAGCTGATTTGGGTGCATGTCGTAACTGGTTAGCTTTGGTTTTGGCCATTTGTAGTGTATTTTTTATTTTTTTGTTGTTGTTTCTACTCTGTAAAAGAAAATATTTTTGTACGGTTAGTAAAAAAGCAAACTGATATTTTAGTAGAGTATTCTCAATAACAGTACTCAAAATCAATGATATCTATTACGTAATCTTTTCTAAGGAAACATCCCAAAAATCCAGACATTTACTACTACGGAAACATCCCAAAATTCCGGATGTTTGCCACAAATTTCAAAAGTAAAAATCTAAAACTAATGGCAAACACCGGGATTTAAAAAATGAATTCCTGTATGAAAGATTACGTCATGGATATCATGAAAAACAGGATTGATTCCAGTTTGCAGAGAGATTATAATAGTATAAATTAACCCTATGAAACAAAGAAAGTTTAATCCCGGCCGGGTCAACCAAGATATTCCCCAAAATTGTAAAATAATCAAATATATTTCGTGATTCAAAATAAATTACAAATATTATAGGAATAAAAGAACAAAAAATTAAATTTACAATTCTATAATAAAAAAGTTACGAACATTCTTTTAATGTACATAAAATTGAAAACGAAAAATCGAATAAAGGATGAACTTTTGACAGGTTTCTATACGCATGCCAAGGGATTGTCTAACGATCATTTAACTCGTCAATTCAGAACAGGCAAAATGTTTTATTTCACCCGAGGAAAGTGTCCTTTCATTATTTAAAACTCGTCATAAAGCTGCCTTAAAGGTTCAAATTTTTGCAGGAACGAAAACTAAAGACTATTTCTCTATAACAATAAAAAACCCAAGATCCGCAAAATTAAATTCCAGCAAAAATTTGTACCCTTAAGATATCAACAATTTTTAAAAGAAAATTTAAAAGAATCAAAATTAAAAAACACTATTTTAATTTCAATTTCTTTTGGCATGTTCGTTGAGAATGGATGATATCAGCGTTTTGTCTTGAAGTGCATGTTCTACTTCACTTTCTTGAAGCCTTAAGGTTATCTAGAAAATAATAAAATAGTAAACATTTTTAATAGCGCTATGATTTCCTAGGTTAGAATTTATTTTATACTTAGGCCAATTCCCCATGCTGGGATGGTACAACTCTCACACTCTCACTCTCACTCTCACTCTCATCACATTTTATAGAGTTAGCTGCAGATGGAGGTTGTGGACCTACTTATTTGAAACCACTCAATCTTTCCGTAGTAAAGTCTCTTATTAAAAGAGTTTGGAGAACGAAGCATCGAGATAAAGATTTGTCACTTTTATACAGGCGATTTTAGGAGACTTTATTATGCTAAAGAACGACATGGTCTCAAATTGGAAAATTAATTATATGAGATAGACCATTGTGTCAGCAATGATGACTTTTTTTACCTTGTGATTTCTGGGATCTTTAGTCTTTTTAATTGTCATAATTCCTTGAGATTCAAGGAGGTTGCAAGCGCTTGACATTTCTTCATTGGTAACACCTGCCATTTGGCGTGACTTGCAAACACGACTGTATGTTTCATAAAGCTAGAAGAGGATAGAAATTGTTTGTTTTTAAAGGATTTGTTAAATTATATTCTTGAGGTAGTTTCACCTACATGAAGCGTAGGAAGATTTTACTACCTTTAAAGGGTGCAAATTTTTGCGGGAACTGATTTTTGCGGTTTCTATTGTTTTATGACGACAAAAGACTATTGTTCTATAAAAATAAAAAGTTCAAGATCCGCAAAATTAAATTCCCGCAAAAATTTGTACTCTTATGTAATGTACTAGGAAGTATCTGTTGAAAGGTCTAAAACATATTGAAAACGTCTATAATTTGAAAGTTCAATTTCCAAACACTAAAGACAATAGAACCATTCTTACTTTTCCAATCGTTACTTCTTTTACTTTCTTGTCTCGTAAACAAACCATCAGAGAGCAAATTACAAGTTTCTGTTGCAAAGGAAATGTATTTTTGCTTTTGCTTGATGTAGAAAGACGTGATCCGTAAACTTCAGAACAAACTGATGCTACATGAGCTAAGGTGACTTTTTGAGGTTTTTCCAGTTCTCCAGATCGTAATTTCTTTTTTTCTGCAGCCTCTTTGATTTCTACCGCCCTCCTAAAGATATAAGAAATAAATGAAGGTCAACGTCAAATATTTATTACAGATACATAAACAAACCTATTAAATTCGTACAATCAAGCAGTGAAACAAAAAAATACAGTGACAGTAGAATTTGATCCCAAAATATTATCTAAATCTAGCACTCCATTACTATTTAATGGTTTTTCTTTTGAAGGCTAAAAACATTTTTTTTCAAAGAGATAATTTACCTGAGAATATCAAGAGCTTTTCGTATATCTCCAGTAATCGCATGAACCTTTCTAGCACAAAACTGCACTGCCATTGGATCTATTTCTGTGGATCCAATCTGAAAAAAAGTAAATAAATTTACTAATCAGGCTATTTTAGAAAAGAAGGGCAGTATCCTTCACTAATATATTGAAAGAAAACGTTTTTCAATACACCATAGAAAAATGCGCTCTTTGGGCCTAGAATATAGCTTATGATTACAGATGTTAAAAGGATGACTGTAAGTATAATGAAAGATTTATTGTTTCAAATTACCTCTTCTATCCTAGAATTTAATATTTCACAAACTTGGTCTTTACTGTATGGAGAAAACTGAAGCAACAATGGTTTACCTACAAAGAAAAAGTTAGTCAGGGAAATTTATTATTCCATTAATTTGAAAAACTAAAAAACGTTTCAAACAAATTCTAAAGTCTAATGGCTCTGGTCTACTTTGATCATTGAGCACTTAAAACAGACATTGATTCGTCAGACTTAATAGAGCTTTTAAAATAATTTACATGACAAAGAAGAAAGGAAATTTATTTGGAAATTGGAAATTTATGCGACACTTACATGTATCTTTTGATTGTAATCTTGGTAAGATTCGATCGGTTAAATCCAAAGCGTTTGCTATTCCAATCAATATAAGTCTTGATTTTGGTAAGAATGGCATTTCAAACAATTTATATAAAACATCCTGATTTTTACTTTCCAATTGATCAATCTCATCAAGAATCAGCAATCTAAAATTTAGATTGAAAAAAAATTATTATTAATTAATATTGGTTGGATATTGAAAAATGTTACTTTGGGCTAGCAGTTTAATGACGAAAATTCAGATGAGAAAATTAATGTTTATTTAAAAACCATATATTTGACCTACACAACCAGAGGTCATCGTCAGAGCAAAAATCTATACAAGTGGAAACCAACCTATGTTGGTTGGATAATAAATATGGGAAATAACAAAATGAATTGTTTCATTTTTTGTATAGAAAAAAATCATTACTTAAAAGAAATTCTCCTTTCTACTCAATTTAAATTGACTTACATCCTTGGACCTTGGCTTTTGCATTTGGTCTCCAAATATTTCTGAGCATCTTTTGCAGTGAATGGTTTTGAGTTTCCACTCAACTCGGAAGCAACTTTTGTGAATATGTTTTGGGAAGATTTGATGGACATACAGTTTATGAAGAAGGATTGGTACTTCTTACAATTTGAACACTAAATAAATGAGAAAAAAAATAATTTACTTTGTTGTGTCCTTTCAACAAACAAAGAACATTTAATGTAAAGAATTCAATCAAACCATACCAACCAAAGTGCCTTTTGGTGTGTGTTTTAAGGTTCCTATACCAAAGCTAATTCATATTTAAAGAATCTTGACAATAAAATCTATTTTGACAAACTGAGTGAAAATACATATAAGATTACTGTCACATAGGGCTATTTGGAAAAATCAGCAGAAATTAGTAAATCCCTGAAATCAATCATATTTTTAGTCTCTTTTTTTCTGAACTTCAGTTTGCGTATGGTCATAAAACTAACTGATGATTAATATATGGCTGCCCCAGATTTTCCAAACCGGCTTTGAATAGGTAAGAATTTTACCTCCAATTTGTCAAGGGCTTTCGTAAGACATGCAGTTTTTCCTGTTCCGGGTGCACCTGAAAGGTACAAACTTCCTGGTTGCTGACTTTTCATTGTCTTTGTTATGAAAGAATCTATTAGACTTTGTTCTTCCAGACGTCCAATCAAAGTAGTTGGTATGGATGTGTGCAGAGCTTGTCGCAAACTTCTTGGAGATAAAGCTAAATATCATGAAAATGATTTTATTGGATTGGATTATTTTTCTTACTGATACTGTTCTCAATATGCATTTAGATAGAGAGAATATAAAGTAGAGAAAATTCTTTGTTGATTTTTCATTCTCAGAGTTTTATGGTCTGCACCAAAGAATTGTCTCTACTTTCTACCTTGGATTGTGTAAAAAAAGGTTGGGATTTTAGATATCTATGATAGTATCAACAACACTTTTTATACGACCCTGGACACCGCCGTACATTGAACGGTGTTGCCCGGTGGGCGTAGGTCAACCTATTTTGACCACCATACAGTGTACGGCGGCTACACCGGACAAAGTCCGGTAGGGCTATTCCTGAAGATTTCTCCCACCGTACAAGCACAAGCTACCTCGGCTACCCTTGACTTATAACGCCATATAGCACTTCAACCCTCTTTTAAGATTTGTTCCCCGCCCGTCGTAGATGCTAGAAGTTGTTAGAATAAAAATGAAAACAGTAATGAACCCTACTATCAAATTTGAAACTTGAAAGAAACTTTGATCTGAGAACAAAAACCACGCGAACAAGATTGACTGTGATCAGACTTACTAGATTGTTTTCTGAAAGAGACGCATTTTTTTAAGACCGCAGTTGACCAGGGACACGCGTTTTACGATCGAATGAAAGCAGTCCGCTTGATTGCTTTGAAGCAGCAGAAAAATCCCACTGTGCATTTGTATGGTGGGAAAACATTGTTTTGGCATTCTAATCTTAAATCCCACCGTACATTCAAAAACGCCCACGGTACAACACCGTACAATGTACGGCCGTGTCCAGGGTCGTCTTTTTATAATATTTTAGTTAAAAAATTTCACAAACCTGTTACAGGAGTATCAATGTCAAGTTTTCTTCGTACAATGGAATTAATTGGAGTAGATGGTAGATTACTTCTGTCAACCAAAGGAGATTTTACTGGTGACAAATTTTGTTTTCTTGGAGATTTATATGGACCGGCATTTTCATCATCTGGTAAAATAGAAATTTGTGTACAGTAAATCAGTCACTACCTAAATGACTCAGCAAAAATTCAATCAGATCACCGTGATCACAAACAACTTGTGTATGTGTCATTTAACTGACTGACTTCTTTTTTTCTTAAAACACTTTTCGGTTGAGAAATCAGGAAATATATAATTCAGATGTTTATTGAACTTTATTTTTTGGACACGCTAGATGAATTTTGACAGATGTGTAAACTGGATATTGTACACAATTTTTTGTTGAATGCGCATTAGAGGATTTATTTTTTGACGATTTTGACTGTTTTAAGATCAAGCAGTTCGATTATCGCACTAATCAAAGAAATGGTGCCCATTGCATAGCTTTTGATTTTTCACCACCTACACTTAAACACACCCATGATTATATATCTATTATACCGTAAAAGTGCCTATCTCCGCCAGCCTTGCTCAATTCTATCAGCTAGAATAACGAAGCAGCAAAATAAATCAAAACAAACCTTGAATAGATTTCTCAGAAATACACAGAGAACTACCAAAACAGCAACCAAAC
>JAUJPO010073053.1:0-11520 GCA_032270745.1 Tiaropsis multicirrata
ATCGGGTTAATATGCCAGATACCGAGTCAGCAGCCCGTCAGCAGTGAAAAGCAAGAACGTTGATTGGTTCTTAAAATTAATTCATTAAGCTGTTTCAGAAATGCGAGTTGCTGTTTTTTATTCAAAACACAAAATTTTTTTCTGGACTTCGCTTTTGTGATTACAAACTCGATTACAAAAAGAACACATTGTTATGTTATAAATGGTATAAACGATAGACTGATGTAACGCGCGTTATTGTTCTATTTTGATTGATTAAAAAAACTGCAAATGTTTTGCAACATCATCACATAATTTAATCGGCAGTCGGACTGATATTAGATTGCTATAAATCTCGATCGATTGTCTTTAAGTTTTCTAGTTAGGCTATCAAGAGGCTATATGATGATGCAAAAGGCAAAATAATTTTACCAAAGTTCTGAGTGAATCTTTTTCGTGTTGTAGTGCGCGATGTAGTTGACGCAACCGCTGTAGTGGGTGGTTGCGGTGTTGTGGTTGTTGTTGGTTGTGTTGTGGTGGTCGTGGTTGTTGTGGTTGGTTGTCGAGTGGTTGTGGTTAGAGGAGCTATTACAAAAGAAAAATCAAAAATAATCATCAAAACCAACAATTTGCTTTTGTTTTTTATTAAACTTATAAAGTATTAAGGTTGAAGAAACAATTATTTATTTAACTGAAAAGTATTTTGATTGAAAGAATACATTTCTCTGTTCTCTTAATTCGCAATGTTCAAAATTTTCAAAAAAAGATACAGACGTTGGACTTACCAAAGCCTTTCTTTAGAACACCAGACAACTATATAGGGGAAAAGGTCAATTTGAATCTTACGTGCATCACGACTGCAAATGAAGTAATTCTTTTCGCCACAATTCGTTTCATTAAAATTTCCGTTTCGCGTCAATGTTGGACACGTTGCAGTAGCTGAAATAATGAAAATTTTGGTTATTCCTAAAAAAAGTTCGGTATAAAGGGTCTGTTTGAAAAATGATCTATACCATTCGACACTGAAACAAACAACTGAAACTTAAAAAATAAACCTTACGTCAGTGTAAAAGTTCTCAGTGGGTTTTGTGAAAATACTCATCAGTATATTGTAAACCATGTGACCTTATAACTTTCAACCATTCGAAAATATAGATTTTGGCCGGCAGAAAAGGTTACGTCATGTACTGGCACACCAAAGCATGAAAACATTTCAACCTTTTTCGATTACCATGTCAGATTAAACTAACAGCAACATCTTCCCAGCAGGTGTACAGAACGTTATTTTAACATTGTTTCAATGTCCAAATAATATGTTCCGACGTTGAAACAACGTTTTGTACACCTGCTGGGAGATCTCTGCTTTGATGGAACTTCCTCTCGTTCAAAATTGCACTATAAATACTTCAACCTCATAAATGGTTCACGGGGGACCACCCTGCAACCTGTAAGACAAACACGCCCACGCCACTAATCAAAATTCAGTTTTATCTGACTAAAACACAGCAGGAATACTTTGGGTATTTCTCACGTAAACAAAATTTTCCATGCTTGTTCATAAATAATTCCTGTTGTTTTACATGAATTGAGGATTTCTATAATTAAACATGTTGTCGTCTTTTCCTCGGAAGTTGAAAAATCGATAGAAATTTAACTTGTTCATTTTTGTCATTTTGAACATCCTTTCATTACACCATAAATACTTCAACCTCATAAATGGTTCATGGGGGACCTAGCACTATGCAGAACCACACCACGCCACTAAATCAAAATTCAATTTTATCTGACTAAAGCACAACGGGAACACTTTGGGAGATTTCTTATGGGGCTCCTATGTGGACAATATTCGAAACTCGAAATATATATGCTAAACTTACAATTTTAAATATATATGCTAAACTCCAAGATACGTATGCTGAGTTTCAAAAAATATTTTCCTATTCAATTTGTATGGTGAACTCTCAAATATATATGCTCTATATTACATTATCTATGTTTAATTTCAAAATATATTTAAAAATTCCCCGATTTTCCCGATTTTTATTCGGCCTACCGGGTACTTTTCCAAAACAAGGGAAAATTACGTAATCTTGACTTTACGCATATCAAGAATTAACAACAAACATAGCGGACGTAGACGTAGACTTTCAGAACCTTTTCCAGAACTACTCACAAGACCTGCTGGCAATAAAAACTTCTCAAAAGTTCATTTGCTGAATTGGCAATGGATGTAAGAGATCTTCTTACGTCATCATTCATTTTTGCAAAGCTTAAATGACAGACACCACACACCACTAAACTTTTTTTCCAACCACATTTTTTCTAATTTTGGCGGGCAAGATTGACTTTGGCATTTATTGTCTGAACCAAAGTTACGGAATCGACTAAACTTTTGTTATAAATCGGGAAAATCGGGAAAAATTTTGCGCAATGCATTTTGTAATATATCTTTTTGTTCAAAAGTTATTATTATAAATATTAAGAAATCGACCAAATAATGAAATATAATTTTGAAATTTAGCATAAATATTTGAAAGTTAAGAATATATATTTGAAAGCTCAGCATATAAATGAAATACATGGAATTTAGCATATATATTTCGAGTTTCGAATATTGTCAACAATGGCGCCCCATAGAGAAATATGTGATTTTTCTCAACGTTCTGTGTCAAACCCTCATTACATTTCTCACATTTGCTATTTAAGAAATTTACAGAGAGATATGTTCTACCCTATCAAACAAAACATACAGTAATTCCTGGTGTTAAGAGACTTCATCACTGCAAGAATGGATGAAGGGGATTTGTAAAGATTTTTCAAATTTTCTTACAAATTACTCCTTGAAACACAACAAGGAAAGCTGATCTAGAAATGATATACAAACTTTTATGGCACTGTATTTATACTGTATCGGCTAATGATCTTTGTGTAAATGTGTTCCCACCCACTATTCTCACATTAAAACTTGAATACTAGATAATAGACATAGACGTAGAGATTACGAATAGTTGAATTTGACCAGTAGTAGGCCTCTAGGTGAAATTGTAAAGTAAAACCACGCCTCTATAGACAACAAAAATTAGTAGAATGAGCTTAAAAGACCCGCTCCATTGTGATATATTAGGTCAGATTTGTTTTTCACACCAAATAACGAAAGACTGGAAAGTAAAGCAACGAATAAAAGATTATGCAATCAGATGCTGCAGGTCCAATTTCTTCGCAAGTTTCGAGTTATCAAATTCCCATTTATGTGAACGGCAGAAAGTTTTGTATTTCACCGATTTGACGTTTATTTACAAAGAGATATGTCTTGACACAAATTAGAAATCCAGCAGTCATACAACGTTTGTTTCAACATTTTCAACATCTAAATAACGTTCTGACGTTGAACAACGTTGTTTGAACGTTAAAACAACGTTCTGAACCTAACGGGTTGTACAAACGTATGTAGGCATGAGATGTGGTAATATACTTGGAATATTTATTTAAAAGTTAATCTCCCAGTCACTCCAGAATTCTTACGCAATCCCGTTATCTCAAAATCGGTGAAACATTTTGCAATTTACGCATTCACACAACGGAAAAGTTCAATTCACGCAATCACGAAAACCACTGGGAGCCTCTTGAACCAATCAGAAAATTGAACAATTTAGAAGGAAATTTCATATATTACAATAAGCAGACACCCAGAAAGTTTTTTCCGCACATAGTTTTTACGTCTACAAATCAACAAATTCTGTCAAAAATAACGGTTTATCCTGCAGCAAACAAATTGTCCGATCTCTAAACAGACCGTTTTTACAAGATATTAACACCTCCTTAGTGACAAGGTACTACAGGACTCAATTTACTTTGTAAGCTACACAACATCACTTTTGGTAACCGCAATCTTCCATAAACATCCGTACAACAACACGTTTTTGTGTACAAAGTTTAATACTTTATCACTCAACGTCGTACACGAAATTAAAGGTGGCTTTTATCCGGCAGAAACATAAATGGCGTTCTTTTAACGCTAGAATAACGTTGATTCGACGTTAAAACTAACGTTGATTCGACGTTAATACAACGTTCTGTTGCAATAAAGATTTTTTCCTATCTTTTTCACGGGTTATTTCTCAGTGGCATAAATAAGATTTTCCAAAATCCGGCGGCGCTTACCTCAATTCTCCATATTTCCAATCCAGGCTCTTGCCCACAATTGTCAAAAGCTTCATCAACAAAGGCTCCTTTGCTCATCTTTGATGCTCCACAACAGTGTCTATTTCAACTGAAAAATGTAAAAAGATTGAAGTGTACTATAAAACAAAATGACTTTCTCTTTTTAACGATCGTTGAAGCGCCGTAACCAAAGTGGCTCTTGGATCGAGAAGAAGTGAAGTAAGAAAAAAGTTGACGCGCCTACCATGGAAAGAATGGACCGAGCTATGAAAAAATAACACAATGTTTTGTTAAATGACAAATCTTTTTTTTTTTTTTACATTACATGTCTTTAATGGGTCAATTCAACTATAACACAGTTAAAACAAAAACAACAAGAGAGCTATAGAAAAATAAACATCAACCCGATTTTTTAGTGTACTTATTTACACGAGTAAAATACGACACAGATATATTGAAACTTGGGTCCCATATCTCAAACACAACAATGGAGAAAAGGGAGGAGATTTCTCGGCTAAAATTAAATTTGTTTTTTGTTATCCCTAGCTATGTTTCTTCTCTCCTTCTTTCATCGTTCATATCATCATTATCGCTCAGTTAGTAAATCGACTAAAAGAAATATTTTCCATGACAGCACAGACCTCGCGCTTTAAAGATAAAGTTTGCAGAAGGAACAATAAAATCACCATGGCGTTGTTTGATTTAACTCTTGTTCTAACTAGCTCTCTGAAAAAATCTATATTTGTACAATAAACTGACAAATATTTGGACCAATTTAAGCGTTTTATATTATGAATAGAAAGACCTGACTGAAAAGCTCTTATAGAGCATACAACTTGATGGCCTTCTTTCAAAACTTGTTTAACTGAAAGTGTCATTTTGTGGAGCTTTTTCAAAGAGTCCAGCCATCAATAAAAGGAAAGTTATTTTAATGGTCCGCTCTGGTCTTTCAAGCTAGTCCTATGGGTGGGGGCACTCAGATGATCCAACCTATGATACGTGTGGCCCTTAAGGTTAGGTCTTTTGAGGTCTTTTGATTCAGAAATTCTTTGCTAAAACTGGAGGGAAATGGTTAGTTGAAAAATTTACTGTATTAAGGGTTATTATTTGGCAATTTTTCACTGCAAAATCTATAGTACAAATAATAGTAAAGAAACCAGTTAATCAATAAAACACTCACTCAAATGAGGCGTAGGGAATAAGTGGCTCCGAAGTGGCTCCGAAGTGGCTATAGCTTTAAGCTTTCAATGGGAAAGTCAACAGTTCACCACCAGTAATACGAATTGGAAAGATTTTATCACTTTTTCATTATGGTGAAGAAGCAGAGGAAACAAGTACATCAAATTCCCCAAAAAAACAGCATCGATGCCCGACGAAATTATCTTAACTAAATTGTCGATTTTACAGTTGTGAAAACCGATCATATTTAGCACAGCGTTAACCAGGGGCTAAACAGATTTATACAGCTTTGCAAATCATTCTGGACTAATACTCGATTTACATGTTATCGTAACAACTACCATTACGTCAAAAAAGTCTCTAATAATAGCTTGAATAAAAGAGACAAATCTTTATCTCGATACTTCGTTCTCCAAACTAGTTTAAGAGACTTTAATACGGAAAACTCGAGTGGTCTGAAACTGGCAGGTCCACAACCCCACCTCTCACGGCGTTCGTCCTCAGGCTGTTCAACACACTTGATGCGAAGCTATATCTATTTTCAAATTCTTGCAAAGAAAGGTAACCTAGAAACCTACTTTCATTTAGCTGACTGCAAGATCCAATACTTCAGTTTTTGAAAGATACTGAAAATATTAAAGATTAAACATGAACTAAAATCGCAAGAAGAGTATGAATGGCCATAATTAATTAATTAATTAGACCTATATTAGATTCTTTCAAAGCTCTTCTGGTTTCTGCTAACGAAAACGACAACGAAATAACAGCGAAAATATATTTTGAACCTATCAACATAAAAATTAAATATAGACACCGAATTCAAGAAAACAGAGGGTTTATATGCATGAGTGATTGTCCTTTAAGAAAAACGGCACCTACATCCGGTGTCTCAACTTGTTTAAGTGCTTGATTGGCCAAACCGGTTGGCTGGTAGATCGAGTGAAAACAATTCCTAAACAGTCAAAAGGTTTTTACATTACTTGGATTTCCATGTAAGATATCAACTGTCAGTGCGGGTGCTGAACTGAATTCTTTTTTTCCCAGCTCTGAAAAACTTCAAAAAATTCAACTGTAAAATTCCTAACAATTCAACTGTCAACCCTTTCCATAGTCTACAGAGCTGTAACTGCAAGAAACTAACTTCAAGCAAAAGAAAAGACATTTGATCGCTTTTGAATTTGCAGCGAGATTAAAAGAAAAAAGAGCTGGATAGGATAGCGGAGAGATATTGTATTTTCTTTACAAATAATTTTTCTTCAATCAACTATCGTGTTACAAATATAGGATAAAGTAAAAAAGTAAATACAAGACTGATTACGAAAGTACATTCTTAACTCTACCGTTTCTTTGCTACACTGAAGGAAAATTCGTCACAGTTCCCACTGAAAATAGCAATTTACGCAAGAGGCTTTTTTAGGACGTCAGACGCGTCTGTGTCGGCCTGTACATAGATTTTCGTTTACAAGTTTTGGTTAGACGAATTATGTACAGACCGCCACAGATGCGTCCAACACGTCCTGAACAGCCCTTTACGTAACCTCGCTAATCACGCTCTCACGTAGCAAATCACGAAAATGTACAGTACTCTGCATAAAGAATTTTAGTATTATGTCCATCACGGGACACATTCAAACACATTCACGCCGTCACGCAAGACATTGCATCAATAAAAGGTACCCTTTGAAAACAAACAAATTCAAAGCCTGACGTCTAACTAAAATTATAGCTCGTCCAACGCGTAGTTCAACTCTTGAGGTTAAAGGTAAATAAAAAATATCTTCTGTGTTTCTATGCTTTCGCTAAAAAGCGCAAGCATTATCAAATTTTCTCAGCTCGATTCGATATCTTTAATAACTTAAAAGACACCATTTTCTTATTTTACAACAGAAAAATAGTTATTATCACAAAAAAAATCTTTGAGCGCGGTTTTTCTTTTTATGATATTTACAATTTGCTAGTAAAATTATTTTCTTGGTTGGCGAGTTTATCTCTTTACTTTTAGATAGATGGTCATCTGGAGTATATCAAAGATATTGATAAGAAGTAACTTCACAGGTTTGCGGGAAAAGCTGTTAACTCCAGCTAATAAAATCGAAATGGAATATAAAGTTTTGTTTTGCTCGGACTGAAAATGACTCTAGAAGATTCCATGAGATTACAGCTAAACGTTCAACGTTGTCCTAGCGTCAGAACCTTGTTTGGACGTCGAAAGAACGTTGAAAAAATTTCATGTTTTCCTGTTGTGAATGGAAGATTAAAACTACTCAGCTGCTAAGGGTTCACTCCTCTAAAAAGTCGGTATAAAACAAAGCAACTTTCGCTTGTTGACCATATTGTTTACTTGTACTATAAAGCATAAGATTTGGAGTTGCCTTTATATAAAAGAAATTTGAACGCCACCAGGACAAGTTTTTTCTTCGCTACTTGAAAGGACAAAAAGTCTGAAAACAACGCACTTTTCAGCTATATTTTGGTACCTGACTATCCCTGGAGTGATCAAAAGTCTGTTTTTTTGGCAAATTTTTGGCATTTTTAAAAATCTCTTCGACAAACCAGGGAGGAGGGGGGGGGGGGTTGGCTCTTTAACTGAATAAGTCGCTTAGTCGTGTTGTTTAACATGTTACTAATTTCTTTTAAACCTATTCGGTAAACTTGTTGAAAAAAATTCAATCATATAAGAAAAAAATTCCTTTTTTTCATGTTCAAATTACACCAAGATGTTAAACGATTCAAAGAAACGAATTGTCTTCAAATAGGACAAAATGCTTTATTTATTAAATATGTTAATAAAACCACGATAAAACCATTGAATTTAACTATTTTCATCACTTTAGTTTTCATCGCGATTGAGCTGTCATCTTACTTTCAAGAAAAACCTGGTTCCTGCACCGCTTGAGCTTGTGAAAAAAACCCAGTGGTGCGGCTTTAAATCATTCTTGTTTCAACCCCATTCTGCTAAAGGACATACTATAATCTAGTATAAACCCCAACAGGCCACGGAATGTCGTTTTAACGTCTATAAACAACGTTGTTAGAATATCGTTCCGTGCCTGCTGGGACTAAAGCAAGTACCTTGTATTTCCATTCACTCATTGTTCCAATATGGCCAAAAAACGTGGCCAAAAATTTTTGGTAAACTTTCGGCATTATTTTTACTATCAAGGTCTGAATCTCTTCCAAGAGAACGAATTTCGAAATCTTTTGTGTTGCAACTGAATGCACAATTTTTCATCAATTCAGGCTAAAAATGTTGAAAATAGAGTTAGGAAGGGGGGCTTCACCCTCCTGCATAGCCGAGCCCATGTCATTAGCCCTTAAAGGATTAAATTTAAAGTAAGACTTTTAGTCATTTTAGTATGAAGTCAGCTGTAAAATTTAGAAATGGCTTTTCATCTGAAGGTGACAAGCCGTCAGTCAATACTTTGCTGGTCTTTTTAATTTTGTTAATCATTGTCAATAAATAAATGCAAACAAAATTTACTTTTTAAAGTGGTTTATTATCCATATAAGGTTAAAAGTAAAAGAGACACTTTTATATTGTTGAACAAACAATTAGCTCGATTAAATCAAAGTACTGTACACTCTAAATCAAACAGATTTGTCAGGGTCCAAATTAGGTTTTTCAATTCAATACTCTTGACTTGAAGTCAGTTTGTTGGATTAATAGAGACTGTATGCCCGAAACAAGAACGTTGATTGGCTCGTAAATAAATGTACTTAACTGTTTTAGAAATGTGAGTTGCTGATTCTATTATTCAAAACATAGACCTTTCATTCCAAAGTCTGTTATTGCCAACTCTAAACAATCAATTGATGTATCGAACGTTATTGTTTGTTTGTTGATTGTTTTGAAAAACTGCAAACATTTTGCATCCTCAGCATATTTTAAATTCGAAAGTCGGACTGCCTTTTAAACCGACGAATTGGCTTTAAATTTAAAGCGCCATGTTTTCAAAAACAAACTTTGGTGGAAGTTCATGAATACTACCTCTTCAATATTCAAGTATTCACGTGGAAACTTTTCCTAATTTGTCATAAAAAAGCTCAAAAGGTTAATTTATTTCTGACAACTCTATATAGACGTCAACTTAAAGGTGTGACACTTGAATTAGGAAGGAGACGTATAGATTTAAAAAGATTATGATGGAAGAAAATGTTAGACCCGGATCGACCGATCAAAATGTTGCTTAACCCGATTTATTCAAACCAATAAATAAACAAAGATTAACAAACATTTCGAAATCTAGAAAATATGATATTTAGTAGGAATCTTAAAAAGCGTCATGCTCAATTCCAACCTCCAAAGACAGAAGATGGTTTGGGTCTCATGAATACTCTACAAAAACGTCGATTAGCCAGGCTTTCCAGACCAAGTTCAGAGTAGAGTTTTTCCTGAGACGTTCCACGAAAACAGCCTGTTATTAGCTAAACAGGACAGTCTGTTATAGCTAAACAGGCATTGTATTGAATTTTCTCAAGCTTCTGGACAAAAGTAGCATTCCCTGGATAGTCGTAAATGATATAATCCATAATCTAAATGAGGTCTAATATAGGATTTGTATAAAGCAAGGAGAGATTATCTTGGTACATAATTACAAAGTCGATTAATTAGACCAATACCTTTTATTGGCCTTTTGAAACTTCTCATCTAGATGACGATTAAAGGAAAGTTTGGAATCTAAGGTGAGACCAAGATGTTTCTGATATTTACTTCTTGTTATATTAGTATTATTGAATGAAATAACAGGAACATTAGCTTGTATAAGTTTCCTTGTAAAATAGACTTCAGCAGCTTGTTTAGATGGATCCGGATTAAGAGACATATTCCATTGATGAGCCCACTCTAGATCTAGACTAATAATGTCACATAAACAACTACAAGATAATATTTTTTTCTGCCGTGATTGGAAGTTTGAGCGTGATTGTTTTTTTACAAAATTTGAGGGCGTGATGCGTGATTATACTAATTTTTGCACTGGGTAGCCGAAATTGCATGATAATTTGGTATGCGATTTGGTCATTTTTCGTGATACGTGATCGAGACTGAATTTTAGCGTGAAAGTGATTTGGGTCACCGCTGGGGGGCCTCACTGGTGTAAATTTTTCTTAATTTTGGAAAACACTTGACAGAAGGCACCCGATAACCTGATGTTAATAACCAAGAGACTGTCTTAATAGAACTGTTTGACTATCAAACAACAAAAGTTCGATTAGTTTATTAGTTTAAAATTAATTTTTTTTTTAAATTGTGAGAATTCGATTAAGTTCAATTAATAACATTGTATATATGCGATACTAGTGATTATTTTAAACGAACCTAATCGAACTGCAATGTTATCATTGATCGAACTTATTCGAACTGCAAAATCACAAAAGAATCGTGAGAGTTCGACTAATTAAATCAAACCGCGATATTGCAAAAAGGTGTGAGAATTATATGAAAGTTCGATTACTGAACTTAACAGAACTTAATCAAAATTTAATCGACTGACATAGTTCGACAAATTTCAACCTATTCGATTAGTTTGATCATTAAGTTAGACTAAAAAACCTGTTCGATTAGTTCGATTAAGACAGTTGGGACTAGCAAACAAGAGTGTCTTAAAGTTTAACATTTTGACTATCAAACTAATGGAACTTAGTCGCACTTAATCGAAAAACAAAATTTTGATTACAACTTTATAAAATCCAGACAATTAAGAGAATTTTATCAATTTTGATTAGTTTGATTAAGTTCAATTAAATTAAATTGATAATATCGCAACAGTTCCATTGAGTTTGATTATTACCGAACTGCGATATCACAAATCTAACTTACTCAAACTGAAAAATAATAAGACTTCTAACTTAACTCTTGCTTATAAATTAATTATTTATTATTTTATAAATTTAGCTCAGAAGGAGGAATTTAGTTTGCTACTTTACAAATAAAATCTGGTTCTAACAGTATACCAAATATGCTAGTCAGTAAATTATTTCCATGCTGACCCTTTTCATTAATAGGTCAATAGAAATGTTCAGTAAGATTTTTTGTAGTTTTCCAAGTTCCCCCTGATTTTTCCAAGTAGCCTTGTTGGTTATATGCAGAATTTAGATTACAAAATCTTTGTTAGAAACAGATAGTTTAAATGTGGAACAGACATTTTGACATTTCCTATGCATATTTTTTCTTTTGCCATGCTACAATTCATTTGCTGTAAT
>JAUJPO010073064.1:0-11517 GCA_032270745.1 Tiaropsis multicirrata
TCCGGGTTTTTTAGATATCCCCTGAAACCCTCTCCCCCAAAGAAAAAATGTACATTTGAAGAACTAAGTTGTTTCTTTTAGACTTTTCCCGGTTTTTTTCCACATCTCCGCACCGGAAAATCAGTAAAAAATATGATTCAGGCGGGCGACGCGAACAGAACAATTTTTTGATGGCCGCCTTATTTGTTTATAATTTAAAATTTCTCTATTAAATTTGAGTTTATTTCAAAAAAATAACAAGAAATCTATCTATCTATCTATAGCCACATTCAATAATGAAGCAAATAGTCACAACTGTTACCTGATCACAGTCAAAGTGTCAGGGTGTACCAAGTGTCAGGCAGTCATGTCAACTTCTATTCTATAAAAAAAGCGCAGTTTTTTAATTGCATTATTAGAAACGCTGTGTCTCAATAAATAAGTAATTTTTTTCTGTGCATACTTGCTAAACCATTGAGATTACCATGTCATGGTCCATGAAACTACATTTATCAATCTATAGCGAACCATTCAACCTGAATTGGGAATCTTGCTTTTTTACTGAAGATGTATGAAGGTGTATACAATGTGTGTGCGAAATTAAAAATGGGCCATTCAATAATTTGTCCGTTAATGGGGCCCGGATGACACAGAATTTCCAAAGCAAAATATTTCTTCCAAAATTCAAAATTTCCGAGGCCAAAGAAGAAAATGTGTGTATATACTGTCAGTCATATCAACTTCATAAAAAATAAGATTCAATTTTATTTTCCAATGTTCTCACTCCATGAAGGAGGAACTTCAAATGAATTCCGTATACATTTTTTCTTTTATGCTCTTTGTAGACTGCACTCCACCCTAAAGACTAACTATTAGTAAGTTAATTATCTCATTAATGACCCGTTGGGGATAATTATTTCTTCATGACTGGATAGCTTATTAGGTATATACAACTTTTTAAATTAGGTTTAAAAATTCCCAACCAGGTTATTAATGAGATAATTAACTTTCTAATAATTAGTCTTTAGTTAATGTCGTCCGGAAGGGGTTTACGGAATTTTTCTGGAATGGCCCAATACGCACAGAAAAAAATTACTTATCAAGACACGGGGTTTCTGATTTATAATAGAAGTTAACCCCAGGATACACCCAAGCTGGATGTTCCCAAATCTCTTGGAACGCGATCTAACCTATGTCGTCCCCTGGATCGCCTCAGAATTTCTGGGGGATTCTAGAGGTTGTCCAGGGTTGTGTCAGGCACGGAATATTGGCAAGTTTTTGTCCTCACTGGTATCTTTAAATTCCTCTAAAAGCTGGTGTTTTTGTCTCTACTCTCCTTTATAGGCACTAGGTGATCTACCAAATTAGTCTATAATAGGAATAGAATTGTTTTCACACCATTGGAATTTGTGAATTTGTTTCACCACATTCAGTCAGGGAATATTTTCAAGTTTTTGTCCTCATTCGCATCTTTAAAACCCTGTAAAAAGCTGGTTCTTTTTGCCTCTACTCTCCGTCACAGATACTAGGTTTATGGAGCAAAAAATACTAAATAACTCTTAAATTTTTTTGCATCGGTGAAATTACTTGAAATTTTCAAGAATCGTAGAAAAATATAAACCATTTGAACAATTCTATCCAGCACGACTTTTATGTTCTTCTTTTCTTCATTCTTTAATAAATAACTGAAAATAAATGTGACTTGAAAGAAAAATATCTGTACAAAGGAGTTACATGATATTGGAAGGGTCATAAAAGTCATAATGGCAGAGAATTTGTGCGAGTTCCATCTGGAGAATAGATTCAATTAAAAAGTTTTGTTTTCCTTTCATACTACATTTGGTCTATAGAAAGATATTGCTTTCACGCTATTGGAATTTGTGAATGTTTCACATTGTAATAAAAACAATACCTTAAGGGAATTCATTTTTGTGGTTTTGAAGAATTTTGCTGAAGAATTAGTTCCCGCAAAAATTACTTCCCTTAAGGTAATACTTTATTTCATGTTATAGCATTGTTTTTTATAAACCGGGTTTTTTAGCAAACTAAAAATGTCTTTTTTGTATTAGCAATCTTGAGAAGACGCGTTTTTGGATAGATTCTCTGACTGCCTATTATCACTATATTATTGTTGATCATAGCTCAGTCTTACATGCTCACCAAGCTTTCCTTAACTTGACTATCCAATTCCCCTTACATGGTATGGGTTGACTCGGGCAAAGATACCATAGATGACCCTATCTCTGTCACCCCCTCTCTAATTCTGACACCCCTTTTTCCTTTTTTGATGAATTCTTTATTATAGGAGGAAAGATATAAGGTCAAAGTTGCATATTTAACTATCAAAGACAATCAATTATTATTCACATTGTTTGGCAAAAGAATTATTCAAAACTGTTGGTTTGTTTTATTATAACTTCAACTTCCTGCTAAAGTTTTTTTTCTCAATGTTCAAGCGATGTGACAGGAGAATACTAATTTTTTTTTTATATCAGTCAAAAGATATCAGTATTTTAAAAGCTTCAATGACATTGCTTGAAAAAATGCCCAAAATTAATTTTGGGGGCTCTTGGAACAAATCAACAGAAATCCATAAAGCCTTTTCAAAATCCTTTCTTATAGTGTATAAAAGTGTATATTAATTGTTTTTTTAACTTTTCTATTTCAGGGAAGACATCTAAGGGCTTTATATCAATATATCGACTCAATTAGAAAATTATTTGAAATGGAAGAACCAAGCTTCTTCTATGATTTGAGCCGAGGAGAGTGTGAAGATCGTCTACAGAACACAAAAGATGGAACTTTCCTTGTTAGAAGAAGCGAGTCAAACAGAATCAATTATGTTTTAGTCGTAAAGTATGTCATGGACTTTTTTGTATGCTATATTTCTGTGAGATTGAAAACGGAACTTAAAAACTGATTAGATGCTGTAATGTCTTGATAGAAAAATATGATTTTTATTTGAGTTTTTGGCTGCTGACTCATCCTTAACACATTCTGTTTTTAGTTGGGGAGGACAAGCACACCATTTCAAAATCCTATGCAGAGAAAATAAATATTACCTTGAGGTATCATTTGTATGCTATTTTATTTGACCAGAAATCCTGCTTACTCATTCATTATCTTGTTTTGAAAGTTTACAAAATGTGAAATGTATACTATACTTTCTGGGAAATAAACTTTCTAGTCTTTTTACATTGACTCATGTTTAATTTTGTTTTAATTACAGTCTGCAAAAGCTGTAACAGCCATCTATTTTCAAAGTTTGGATGATCTTGTTTGTCATTATAAGGTATGTAAAGAAGATTTAGAACTTTCAGAAACTATAGCCTTGAAAGGCTAGGGCAGGGGGCCCACAAAATAGTGTTTGATGGTATTGTGGAGCCAAACAAAAAGCTTTTTAATTGAAAGATTCTTTTCATTAGGAGAGACAAATTTAATTTATTGTTCTACAGAAAAATCTTCAATTTTAAATGGGTTGGTCGGTTGGTAAAATAAACATGTTTTATTTATATTTCAAGGTCAATAAAACACTTGAAATCATTCCCAACATTTATTTAGGTTGAAATGATAAATTCTCTTTGATAAATGATATCTAAATTGCAAATACTGTAATGCTTACATTTTATAAAGTTTTGGTTTTTAAAAATATGGAATAAATTTTCAGACTTTTAACTATTTACAAATCCTATCTTTTATGGTAACAGGGAAAATTTGATATTTTTATTTTTTCGCTTTTAGCAAACACAGGGTTGGTCGAGCCTGTTTTTTTGTTGTTTTTTTTCTTTATAAATTGAAAATACAATGAACGTACGAACATACATTGCATTGGATCGATTGGTCTCTACCAACCCCGAAAACGAAAAGAAGATTGAAAAGGACATCAAAATCTTGTATACCAACGCGGATCAACTCACACCTGGTAAAATAACCGAATTGCAAGCCCATGCGCAGAATGAGAAGCCTCATCTCATTGCAATCTGCTAAGTCAAAACAAAAGTTGGTGAGCTCAAACATCTGAATGAATATGAATTCTATGACTACACACTGATAACCCAAACAAATGCAGACACAAACAGAGGACGCGGTGTCATAAATTAGCGTTTTGGCTTTTACCTATGCTTACTACACCGAACGCAAAGTCAATCCAAAGCGATACATCTTTGATGAGGGTGACTATACCGCGATGAAACAATTCCTTGAAGCAAACGATAGTTCAGAGGGGCTCAGAGCGATGGACGAAAAACTCGAAATTTGACAATCAACCAAAGATGATATATTGGAACTTAGAAATCGTTTTGTCCCTTTGAAAGAATTTGACTGTCTAAGTTGGAGGAGAAAGGGATCAATACCAATAGGAAAAGACCTACAACGAGAGCGAGAAACGTCGACTGCATAGAAAATGGGCAAGGACTTCATGTCCCGTGGAAAGGAGAATAAACCGGCTTACCTATACTACTGCGCGAAACAGGGTCAATCGTATGATGGCACAAGCACGTTGAAATTACAAACAAAACATATGCAACAAAGCGAAAACCAAACCAAAGATCTTTTGGTCGCACGTGCGAAGTAAGATGAAATCTCCAACTGGCGTCTCCTCACTACTCGAGTCACCTAATAATAAGTCATCAATACGACACGAGGATCACGAGAAAGCAAACATTCTCCAAAAACTATTTTGCAGTGTCTTCACCATCGAGCCCGAAGGAGATCTTCCTGAATTCCCACGTAGAACGGAGCAAGACATCATTGATATCGTCATAACCAAAGAAATGATAAGTAAAAAACTCAAGGAGCTTGATACAAACAAATCTTTTGGTCCTGACGAAATAAATCCGAAAATGATAAAAGAACTCGCCAATTACATTGCTGAACCCCTCTCAAGGTTAATAAATAAGACTGAAGGGGTATTGTCTGAGGATTGGAAACTCGCTTACGTAACGCCTATATACAAAAGACCAGTGAGTCTGACATTCGTGGTTTGCAAACTGATGGAGTCGATCTTAAAAGAGCACATTACGAATCATCTGACCAACCTTAATCTTATATCAGAAAAGCAGTACGGCTTCATCAGCAGACGTTCCACCGTCACCCAACTATTGAACTACATTGAAAAGTGCTGTGAAAGTATATCGGACGGCGAAGTTGTGGATCTACTTTGATTTTGCTAAGGCATGCGATACCGTGCCTAATCGCCGACTTTGCAAGAAGTTAGAAAGATATGGTATTGTTGGTTCGCTCAAAAAATGGACATCATCGTTTCTGAGTGGTAGGAAGCAGTTGGTCAAGGTGAACCAATCGAAATCGAATTTGGACAATGTATTGAGTGGAATACCACAAGGAAGTGTTTTGGGACCTTTGCTTTTTGTCTTGTACATACATGATCTGCCTGACAAAGTTATATCAGCTCTATTACTTTTCGCCGACGATACGAAGATTTTCAAAGAGGTCGATTCTATCTCTGATTCTCTCATCATCCAAAGTGATATAGACACACTAATAAAATGGTCTACAGATTGGCTCTTACAGTTCCATCCAGATAAATGCCACGTCCTTACACTTGGAAAATTCGTAAACATAAAACATGCACACCCGTATTGTCTTCCAGGTAATCAGCTTGAACATGTCTTCATAGAAAAAGATCTTGGTATATTGGTTGATGCTGAATTGACATTTGAAGGAAATATAGCTAAGCAAGTAAACAAGGCAAACTCGATGCTCGGTGTCATCAAACGAGGTTTCGATAACTTAACTCCAGAGACCCTCCGTACGCTATACTCTGCATTTGTCCGACCAGATCTTGAGTAAGCGCAGGCAGTTTGGTCACCCAGACTACGTAACATGTCAACTTGCTTGAGGGAGTGCAAAGACGAGCAACAAGATTGGTCCAAAAATACCGTAACTTCTCGTATAGCGAAAGGCTCAAAACCCTTGGTTTACCAACACTAGAATTTAGAAGAAAATTCTGCGATATGGTGCAGGTTTATAAACACCTCCATTTTTACGATAGAAAGTAATAATACCTGACAAGTTGATTAGCCGACCACGTCCAAACCGAAAGCACGCTTACGAACTTTTACCTAACTTTGCTAACGACGGCTTCCACAGACCACAAACTAAATCCTTTTACTACAGGTGTGTACCAACCTGGAATAAGTTACCAAGTGATGTCATTGCAGCACAGTCTATCAAGTTCTTCAAAGAAAAGTTTAATGATGCATGGAAGAAACACCCCTCAAAATACGATTCAAGAATAGTTTAAAAAAAGATCGGTTAGAGGCCCAATGTGAGCCTAGCTTGTACATCTTTATAATAATAACAATAACAATAATTATTACATCCCAGTAAATCTGATAATCAGAGGAAACTTGTATAAACCAATCAAAAAGACATTTAAACCATCATATCCAGCGAGGGAGTAAGCACACTTTTTCCTTTGCCCTAAAATGAAATTGCTGCAAAGCTAGAATCCTATTCGAGTAGAGAGTCTGTTTGAAAAATAGTCGGTTCCGTCCGACACTAAAAAGTAAAAACTGCTCTATGTAGAAACCAGGACATCACACTTATTTAGCTTTTGTTTCTTTAGTAGTATCCTGGTTTCTACACTCTAATTACGTTTTTAGTGACGTTAAAAAAAGTAGGATTAAGCCCTCGTGCTCGTGTTTTTGAAAATAGAGATATTTGGGACCTTAGACGCGTACCTACGTCGTCCTGTACATAATTTGTCTAAACAAAACTTGCAGCGTAAATTTATGCACAGGTCCTAAATATTCTTTTGCGTAAGCTCGCTAATAAGAACTTCTTCTCTCGTACACATGATGATAACCACCCAGTTCTGTTAATACTTCTTTACACTCTGGACTAACATGAATTCACAATGCTTCAAGTGAAAGAGTAAAGATTAAAGTATTTAACCAATAAAACCGCGGTATTTCTTATTTTTAAATATTTCCCTATCTTATAGGTTCCTCTATTTGTTAAAACGGCTTTTTCTTAGATATAAATTCGGAAGCGCTCGCGTGGTATCTTTCTTATCTAAAGTTGGACATTTTAGGAGAAAGAAGTTTCTAGGCTATATGATGTTTACAATCACGCGTACGTGTTCTATTACAGAGGCAAAAGTATCAACTTTAGACTTTTTAGCTTGGTATGCTTTTATCTCCCTAACAAAAGACCAATAAATTATTTTTCAGAACTGTTGCTTTATGATGGTCTGGTATGCATGGTCAGGAAAAGCTTTGGCTCAACTTGCTGGCTTGCTTTGTCATTTGTAACGAAGATTCTGAAGTTTTTGAATGAAATATTGTATTTTACTATTTTTTATTTTTTTACCAATCTACCGTGCCAAAGTGTGCTGGTGTGTAGTAAAGCATTGACAACCTACAGTGTGTCGAAAAATAGCTTGATCACTAAAAAAGTACACTAAAAAGGCAGTCGGTTTACAGACTGACGGCATGTGCGGCCCAAAAATCAGGGTTTTAAAAACGACCCTTACAGTACAGTAGATTTTTCTGAAAAACATACCCTAACATTTATGAAAAGTTATTCCTAAAATCTCCTCAAAAATGAAAATTTCTACTCAACAAATCTCCTCATTTTTGAGAACTGTTGTGGAAACCATTGGGGAGGAGGGGCGGGCAGGATTAGGTAACTGACTACAGGGCTCTCAGAGGTCCTAATTTTCAGCAATTTAGAAAAAGAGGAAAAACACTTTTCCTAATTTTAAAAGCATTTGTCCTAACTTTCCTACTTTTGTTTAACATTTTTATTCAAAGCTTGAAAATTTACTCTTTTTGCATTTTGGTTATTTTATGAAGGAGAATGATTTTTTTCAGTGAAATATCCTTATTTTCCTACTTGTTGGTCAAAATTTGTCCCAACTTTTCCTAATTTTAACCAATAAAGGTCCTAATTTTTACTTCACAAAAAATTTCATGTGAAGCCTGCTGACAACAACTGACAGAAAATAATTTTCAAAATATTTTATTTAAAATTTTCCTCTTGAACTTGTCTGTTGTCTGGGAGGTCTGTTACCATTTTTCTTGGTCTGATAACTAACAACTGGATTTTATTTTTAGATGTTGACAATATGTCAGGATTTGTTGACCAGTTGTCACCGATGAAGAAGAAAAAGGGTGATTCATATGTACAATATTTTAATGCGGTTCTACAGGAAAGTCCCCAAAGATATCACCGAGTTGTTGGATTTTCACCTCAAAAACGTAAGCTTTTACAATCAGCAGCTCAAGGAAACAACGGGTCACTCTCTCAAACATTGTTACATCACCAAGCAAAATGAGATGTTATGAAGGTGAAATCAAAATCTCTGAAGATTCTCGTGTTGTGCCTATCGAGCTTAACTTTGACAAAAAATCTCTTGACGACAAAAAACCTGCTGGCTATGTTAAGATCAGTGAAATTAGTACATGTAGCAATGGTGGCAGTGTTTCAATAAAAGGATTTGCTGATGTTGCAGACAGACCAATCACCAAAGTTCAACTGTTCAATTGTCGTTTCGTGTTGTACAGGCAGCAACAAAAAGAAGAAATAAGAACTATAGAAGGAGAAGAAAATCAAAAAGTTATAAAGAAAGGTATTCCATCAAAGGACCATTACTTGACATCCTTATTTAGACAAATAATAGCATAGTCTCAGCGAGCATACTAAAATCGCATCCTTGGGTCCAGGCTTCTTATCGTGCATTCTGATTGCCTAGTCATAATTTGCATATTTACATAACAGTTTGATTGGTTCTCTTGAGGTAAGAAATTTAAACTAGCTGCTGCAGCCATGCCAATTTTTTCCGTCTGGTATTAGATAAAACTATTTTTCATTTCAGCAGAAAAAAAAACATTTTATTAAAAATGAGTACTGTACCAGCTGTTATCCAAAAGGAGTATTGGATCCGCGTTCTTTGGCGCTGGAACTTTGCGTGAAGGAAGTTTTGATAGAAATTATAAGGCAAGACAAACCAATAGTTGAAACATTAACAAAGGTTAAAATTATTCCTTTTCCTCTACTATCTTAAAAGCAATTACAAATGCTAATGAAAGAGTTATTGAGATACACTGGTGAATTGTTGCAACTTTCAAATGCAGAAACAGGTGATCACTGGCCAAAGAGTTATACAAGAACGCAATATATCATAAAAGCAGGGCAATTGTTTTCTGCTTTGATAGCAAAGTACATCCCATCCATTGGTATGAGTTGAATGTTGGTGAACCACGCCAAGATTGTTTATCAGTTCCCGATTTACACAGGTATTGTCTACCTCTAAAAGGTAAATTTGTGCGATGGTTTCGTCAGAGAAAAAGTGTTACTTTAAAATGGTAGAACACTGGAGAAATAAAGACACATGGATCCAGAAGAAAGGACCTATATATACCCATAGAAAGAAATTTGGGATGGGTCACGATTCAAACAGGTTCAATGGTTTTGGGATCCTGCTGCAACATGGGTACTTCTTCATTGGTGCTGTAAATGAGCCTGTGTAATAAATATGCAAGTTCTAGATCCTATTCAAGGTGAAGTTATAATTTCCAGATGTGACAAATGTAGGCAAGAACAGTCAGTGTGAACAACATTTGTCACAGGACATTCAAGAAAAGAAATATAACACTGATTGGTCATTTCACAGGTTGAGACATTGGAATGTACGTTATGATTCCTGCTAACACTCCACAATGTTGAATCAATTAAGAGAGGATTGATTAGGTCTATATCGATAATAGCTTCATAGGCATACATCAGCAGATCAGTATAAACAGAAGCTGGTCTGAATGGAATGATCATTATTTCAAACCTTCCACAGCCTATTCGGTCAACACCTTTCAACAACATTGAATATAAACTGTGCGAACGCCAATGCAAAAGGAAAACAATTGATGAAAGAACGAAATACAATTTGGACGACGATGATGGAGAGTATGCCTGAAATTATTTGCTTTTTATTATCTTTATTGGTCTGTCAAGTGTAAACCACAAAATAATGAAGGGTGTATTGTTTTAAGAAAAAGTTTGACGAGCCAAGATTTTTATGTATTAACTAGCAGCATATGGCTCTAGGAAGTTTTTATACTTAAAAAATATTTTGAGCACTAGATATGCTTCATTTATCCCATCATAATTAGCAGGTTGATATTGATACAGCATTTACGAAACAGTTCAGTATTTTATGTTAAACAATGATTTGTTAGATGCAGTTTATAGAAGAAGGTCAACAATACCTTCTTGACTGAAGAATCAATTATGTAAAACTTATATGCAAGGGAAGAAGATCACGCAAAAACTGAAAAACTCCACCTTACCTACAATACAATTTGAAAATAACATAATTAATGGTCTTTTCAGGTTTGAATTTCACTGCTTCCCAGATTGATTAGTATATCAATAAAGAAATGAAATATGGATTTTAAAATTGAAAAATTAAAAAATACCTTATGAACCAGGCGTGACTTTCAACCAATATGACATATCCATGCAAACGCGAATGAGTTATTTAAAAGGTTTGCTTATTGTGGTTGATAGGGGCAAACTGGTAGTCCAAATTTCTTGCAAGCTATGCCAAATTAACAACAAATGTTTCAGCTAATTGTTCATACTTCCATTTTGGTTCAATAGCTTCTCCAAAGTAGCCAGTTATTACCAATGTTCCCCTACATACAGATACAATATCTGATAATTGGTCATCATTGACTTTGTCACAATAGCTAAGAGAGAGATGCTTCAATCTTGGTTGGTACACTTTTGATCGGAAAGGCACATGAAAGTCTGTTTCGATAAACTAAAGGAGAAAGATTTATATATTATCATATATGAACTGATCTACAAATTTCTTTCTTTGGGTGTACATTCATTTTAGTAGATTTCAAGCAAGTTCAATTTCATTGAAATATTACGTTGAACTAGAAATATCTCGACAATTGAAATTACATAAATAAACTTTAAAATAAAGTTTGAATGCTAATAAACTTAATAGTCATTACAAAACGGATACAAATTTTACAAACCTGATGCTTATGTATGTTTTTTGTCAGTAACTTCTTTTCAATTTCATCCAAATAATTTTTTTCTGCTAATATTTTTGTAGTAATGTCATTCTTCAGCTGGTACCATTCTTTATAATTTTGTATCATTGGCAAAAATGGGTTGGAGCTGAGACATTTCAACCCAATAAGAAAAGCCTCTTCAAGTAATGGCATACTACCAAAAAGTGTCAAGATGGTATCATCCGAAATCATACAGTTCCAGCTCAGATCAATTGACGTCAACTTGTGAAGAGATGAGAGGTTTAACAAAGAAGAATTTTGAGATGGCAGGTCTTGCTGAAGTCCTATGGAAGAAATAATAACATTTTAAACCGTATCAAAACTGACTTGACAGAAACAAAGATTTTCTTATTCATGAAGTTCTTTCCTATGCAGCTCAACATTCACTTTCAGTAATTTTTACACATATCAATACTGTCGAACGTGCTAACCGCACTGGCTCAACTTCAGTATCTTTCAAATCATTCGTAGGCCCAATTGTATATTTCAT
>JAUJPO010073075.1:0-11515 GCA_032270745.1 Tiaropsis multicirrata
CTATTGCCAGATAGCCTATTTGCATATCATCATTTTCCCGCGCACCCGCCGACCGTTCGCCCTGGAATCGAGGTTGGGGAAATTACTTTAAAAAAATAAGAATATTTTTTGTCATTTCCTTAGAATACTCAAGAAAAAGCACTTCTTATTGTATTCTTATAAAAGAGCGTTTACTGTTCTGTTCATTTTTATTCTCGTAAATGCAGATGTGTTATAACATATTCTGTTTGTTTTTACTTTCGAAAATAAATTTTTTTATCATCAATTAAGAATGAAAATAAATATACAAGATTGAGACAAAATTAACGAAAATTTAAAAACGGTTTGTTGTTGAAAGAATGAACGAATGGGTCACGTGATACAAATTTTGATTGAGCATGCGCTAAGGTTCCGGTCACGGTTTATTTGTCATCTTCTCCATACTTCATTTGTGCTTTGGATAAAGTCTTCTTAGCTTTGGTGTTTGCAATGCATTGTTTCTTTAATGTAGTTGAGCAATTTTTATCTAAAGAAATCGAAAGAAAGTTTACTTCCAAAATTCCTTGTCCGTAAAATGGATGTTATTGTTAAATCAGGTCAAGCTTCCTCCCAAAATGGCCTCGTCCGTGAATATAAATGGGCTTTTCCAGGATATCAACATATTTGAGAGTTACCCCTTGGATATCCTCACGCGACCCCTTTGTATTCCCAACAGACATTTAGACATTTTTGCGTTACCCCCTCGGAAATCAACTCATTTTTTCCATATTTTGTTGTTACCCTCTCGTTGAATTTCCACGAATTTCCAATTTTGGAAATATGGTTTTTACCAAATTTTCTAACTTTGGAAATATCAACTTTCCATAAATGGAAATATGTTGAAAATATGGTATTTACCAAATTTGCAAACTTTGGAAATATCAACTTTCTATAAATGGAAATATGTTGAAAATATGTTTTTTACAAAATTTGCAAACTTTGGAAATATCAACTTTCCATAAATGGAAATATGTTGAAAATATGGTATTGATCAAATTTTATGAGCTGACCCCTTGGATAGGAAATCTTCAACATTGGATGTAAAACTATTTTCTGGAAGCCCAATGGGTGTTATCGTTGAACCAGTTCAATTTGTTATTTTTATCAAACAGTTTCAATGTGACTAGAGAAAGCCTTTCGGGTGTTTTTAATCTTTTTGAAATCAACCCTTTAACTTTATCTGGGAAAAGTATGTTGTTGAGTTAACGCTTAAATAAGCAGTGGTAGAGTAAGTGATATACCAATATAAATATTACCGCTAAATCGCTAAGGATTTGGGACCACTTTCAGTGGTTGTGTGAAAAGACTCATAAGTGTTTTGTAGAACGAAATCTCACCCTAAAACTCTTAACCATTCCTTTCAAAAATCGGTTTTTCCCTCCGACATTGATGATTAAAAAAAGAAGACCCTTCAGTCAATTTAAGAACTTTATAAAATATATTCTTTGCAGCTTACTGATTTTTCCTTTAGGTTTTTCAATTTTACATTTTGCGCAAGAGAGTGACGTCACAACCGGTTGTTTGTTCAAGCCAGCGGCCGGTTGCGCCACATCTGATACTTGTCCGGCGTACGGGTTACCCGCAGGCTGTTCAGGTGCCACTTGTGGGGCAGCACTGTTTTCAACTGTATTGATGTAGTTTGCAATACCATCTAAAGAGAAGCAATTTGTGATTTAAATGTCTCGAAATCTTTGAGAGGTTTTGGTGCCAGTCCAGTAGGCACAAGACCTTTTTCATTCAACGTTGTAAAGACGGAAAATATAATTCCGGTGGAGAAATGAGTTTCATCAGTTTGAGTTTATATTCAGACTCTCAGACTCAGGCTATATATATTGTCAAAGAAGTATAAACCTTCTATTTACTATTTAACTCTAAAAACACAAAATGCAAGACAAACAAACGAACATGAACAACATGACATGGGTAGAATGAATATAATTTACAAAACAGTAAATACATTGGCAAAATATTGAGATGGAGGAGATGATATAAAACGTCATCAAACTAAAATTTTAAATTTGACTTTAAAAGAAGACACAAACTCAATACGAGCCAAGATATAAAAAGAAAATTCAATTAGAGTTTACAGCAATCTTAAGAGAAACACGATCTGCTCATCAGTTTTCAACATACACAGGATTTCGGCCATTTACGAAAATATCCTTCCATATGACCAGGCATCACCACAGTTATAAAAAAAACCTTGAGTTTCTTAAGAAAAAAGAAAAATATGTATATTTGATACCTGATGTTTGTGGACCAGAATAATCACCGTTATATGTTCCGAAATGAAAGGATTTTAATTGTGGCCAACTTTTTATGGAATACATCTCACACATTCCCTTTCCTGCTCCAAAACAATCAACCTATAAAATGATAGATAACATTCTTTAGATAACTTTCTGTCTCAATCAACCTAAGAAAAAAACATAACCCTTCACAATCCGAGTCACAATCCGTTCAGTCTTATATGTCAGTTTTCCCTTCCCAGCCCCTCCATTTTCAAAAACTTTCCATCAAATTAATCACAGACACCAAGAGATACGAAGAAATAAACTTAGAGGCCCACAGCGATGACCCAAATCACGCCATTACGACGATACACCTGAGGAGCCTTAGATATGAACATTATGAATTTGAAAAAAGTTAGTTTTAAAGAATGTTTGAAAACTAAAAATGATTTGGGATTTGAAGAAGAAAAAGAAGAACTTTCTCAACAATTGTCCCGGAAAACGGATGTTTAGGATTTTCTTTCAACATTTGTCAGAATTTCAAGTAACGCAACACAAATTTATTGACAATGGTTACCATAACAACATAAAGGACTTACTTTAGCCAAGTCAGTACCACGTGGTCCAAGGGTTGTGGCGGCACCTTCAAAATGGGGATTCAAAGTTGCGCAATCGCTACACCTGTCAACAGATAGGAAAGAAATATTTACTAAAAGTACTTATTTGACTAACAAACATTAAATGTCACCACGCACTCGATCTCAAACCTTACTTTAACGTCCAAACAACGTTGTTTCAACGTCAGAACGTTATTTGTAGGTTCAAACAATGTTATGATAGCGTTGTGTGTCTGCTGGGAACATCGAAGCTATTATTTGGATTTGCCCTTGGCATGGGCTGGTAAAAAATTTATTCTGTCTGACACTAAAGTCTGTTACAAAACGATTGTCACTAAAATCATATAATATGTAGAAACCAGGATGATACTGAAGAAACAGAAAAGTAATTAAGTGTAACTGTCCTGGTTTCTACATGGAACAATTTTCATTTTGTAGTGTCGGACGGAAGCGACTATTTTTCAAACAGATCCATGACGAGGTTATGAGAATTTGAGAAATATTTATACATATGTAAACTATCAATCATAAGCGCATGCGTACCAGGGAGCATAGAAGTTGACCAATAAGACTTGTTTCTTTGCTGCGTAACTATAGAAATCATTATCGTTCAACTCCGTCACCGCTCCGTAAGTTACGTGAACACATACACAAAAGATGGCCAAAGTTTTCCACATTTTTGTTTAATATTACCCTAAAAATAATAAACATCAGAATAAACGTCAGTCAGCTCCTTAAGGCCACTTAACGAGAGCAGCGCGCGCTTTATCTACATTATCGGACAACCGGACAAAGAAATGTCGGACAAAAAAATGTCGGACAAAAAATGTCGGACAAAAGTGACGAAATTTTTTGGAGGTGACGAAAATTTTGTCCGAAGAATAATTTAGTCCGACACTGTTTTTTCCGATAAGGTATTTTTGTTCTGATTGGTCTCAGAGAAAACATTACGTCAGTTTGTTATGTAATAACCAATCAAAACAGAGAAATGAAAGGCGATCGTTGCGCGCGCTGAGAGTGAAGACCATCCTCAAAAGGATTCAGTCTACACTATACTGCAAAAAAGGTTTTCAAAAGGGGCCTAGACCAGGCCCACGTGATTGGGTCAATCTGGAGTTTTTACAAGTTCTTTGTTTTGTTAAAATTGCTTTTTGAACACATATAATACAAGAAAGTTTTTAAAGAAAGCAACATTAATGGTTATCAGAGTAAAACAATCTTGAAGCGACCTTATAACTCCAGTTTATCCAACATTGTTGATTAATCTCGAACGGATCGACAAAATCTTACACCTAAACACCGAATTTCATATTTTCTAAATTGAACGAATCGAGCGCAAAGTTCTCAAAACAAAATCGAAAAAAAAGTGGTAGAAAAAAAAATTAAGTGATAATTTTCAAAATGTATAACCAAATAACAAAAGCTGACAAATTCATCACGTTGAAATAAAAAAACAATTCTGCAGCCACTATCTCTCTAATCTGCAAGAAACAGTATTATCAATTTTTTCATGGTTGAGAGATTTTCGACAAAATAAATATTGAGTGTTTGTGTTGGTTCTGTTCTAGGTGTTCGATTTTCACGGTTCATTGCGCATCGAATGTTCGTTTAAATGAGAGAGAAAATACTGGAACTGGAATGAAACAAACAGAAACCAACCTTGTGAACAGTAAGTTCTTTCTTGTTTATCTAATTGAGTAATGGATCTATGGGGGGGGGGGGTGGTACTAGGGTTGAGGGATAACGGGTATGTGCGGCACCCTTGAATCCGATTCTTAGAGAGACTAGTATTTGCTAAAAAAGTGACCTTAGGGAGACTTTTTGGTCAATTTTGCGTCCGCAATTCGTCCGCTAAAACTGGGGGGAATTGGTTAAAAAGTGCACTGTAAGGGTCGGTTTTTCAGTAAGTTTTGCACTGCACTCTTTTTAATTTGACCTTCGAATATTTGCTTACTCTGCACTTTTGACTCTTTTGTCACAGTTTATAGCAAAGAGGCTTTTTAATAAAAAGTTTAGTTTTTATTGCAAAGAACTTGTTTCATTGACGAAAAACAGCTTGATATTTTCTGTGATGGGACAATAAGCTCCTCAAGATATGAAATATTACAAAACTGTTCCATTTAAGCTTTAAGATAACAGGAATGGAGTGTTTGATGTTATGAAGATTTTCACTCAATAGCTGAAGCTTGTTAAATTGTTTTCGGAGAGTCCAATCCTTTAAAAAGGGTCTTGTTATTTTGGTGTCGTTTTTGTTTTTGTTCTTCTTGCTTGAGAGGCGGCTTTTTGAAATTCTTGAAAATGGAGATGAAAAATTAAGAACAAAAAAAATATTTAAGATAATATTATTTTTTCATCGTTAAGAATTTGACAACAAAAATCATAAAGAATTATAAAACTAAGGAATTTCCTATAACTCGAAAACATCAAGAAACTTCTAATAGTGAACTCGGTCTAATTTGTTGATAATCTGCTTTTAACTTATATAAATTTAAGTTTTAGAGGTCCCTAAAGATGACCTTTAGTCAAACAAATCACGATGATGACTCATTGCGATCGATCAATTCTCAAACCCCCTTGATGGGTGGAATACATATTCCTCTGATGACCAACAGTCTGGAATTTCCTGAATACGATTTCTTGTTCAAGATTCTCATCATTGGAGACTCAGGGACGGGAAAGAGTTCATTATTGATCAGATTTTGTGACGATTTCTTCTCCGATAAATTCATCAGTACCATTGGGGTGGATTTCAAAATCAAAACAATCGCATTGGATGAAAAGCTGGTGAAGTTACAGGTAACTAAGCTCATTTAAATTGCAGAATTTTCCTTTTAAAACTTTCGTGTAATTTAATTTGAACTTTTATTTATTACTTGAATTGGAACAAAAGGTCTAAAAAACTCCACTGTTACTAGAAAAACCAAGAAATTTCGATATCGGCCTAAGCTAAGATATCATCCACATCAATATAATAGAACTAAAGAAGAATAGGTTTTTGTACCCCCCCCCCTCCTTTTTCATATTTTCACTGATAAAAAGAAGTTTCCACTTGGTCACACAATACATCGATGGTCACACTGGGCGAAATAAGATATTAGTATATTTCAACTATTTAGAAATCTTTTCGTCGAGGCAGAGGTGTTAGCTAAGGTGCTTTGTTTCCACTGAAAATGGGCCAAACCCATTGAAAAACCATGAGAAATTTTGATATCGGCTGCTAGTAAGATTTATCATCCACGCCATTATATAGAACAAAGAACAATAGGTTTTCGTAGCCACAGTTAAAAGAATTCCCATTTTAATATTCAAACCGGCTTTTATGTCTTTTTCATTCCTGCTGAGAAAACAAAATTCAGGTTGGTGAGACACCCCTGTAACATAAGGTGCTTTATTGTTTACTTGACGCATTTCATTTTGAACCCACAATCCATAAAATTGAGACACAGGACTTTTTTTCCTTTTGGATATATTTAAATTCGTCACTCCCTACCCCCCGCCCCCCACTTTCAGTGTTGAGTATGAAAAAGCTACAAAATCAACTGTAAAAGTTGGGGAGGGGGCGGGGTGTGAGCTGCAGAAAGACGCTTTGATTGAAAAACAAAGAAAAACTTTTTACCTCTTCAGATTTGGGATTCTGCCGGACAGGAGCGTTTTCGGACATTAACAACTACCTATTACCGAGGTGCTCATGCTATTCTTATCGTCTATGATGTCACGGATCGAAGCACTTTTGTAAATATCGGTACGTGGTTAGCAGAAATCAATAAAAATGCAACAGAAAACGTTTTAATAGCGCTTGTTGGTAACAAGTGTGACGTCACTGAACGTCAAGTGGAATACGAAACCGCTCTGGCGTTTGCGGACCGCCTCGGTGTGTTGTTCTTAGAAACAAGCGCTAAAGAAGACATTAATATACAACGACTTTTTAACGAATTAGCGCTTGAGTTAAAGAAGAGACTTGGTGATCCTTTAGAATATAAATCGAACACGCAAAGTGTTTCCACTGCCGCTTCAAGATCTGTGAATTTTGCTGGATCGGAATGCAGTGAAAAAGATGGATATATTGCGCAATGCTGCCGTCTTAGGTAGCATTGTTTTTTGTTGGTGTATAAAAAAGAGTGGTGGTTACCAAGGACTTGGGGTCCACCTTCGTGATTTTTGACATCAAAAGATAAGCTGAACTGCAGTACATACTGAAAAAGCTGTGAAATACTGGTGGAAATAATGGTTCGGTGGGAAAAGAGTCACTCCGTTTGAATCTGAACCTCTACTGGGGAACTGATGAGACAGGGGTGTTTGTAGTGTCCTTCAGTTAGAGACGAATTTCGGCTTGGCCGACAAATGACTTGAAGACTAACGGAGAAAAGCAGGGTTCGAAAAATGGAATCTGATGTTAAATGAAAACATCTTTTGTCATTTCTTTTGGTAAATGTTCTTAATTTTGGAAGCTAAATTAGAACTAAATTAGAACATCTTTCCCAAATTTTAAAACGTTTTATTACAATCTTCAAAGCAGGGGTCCTGGCCGCAACAATAAATTACATAATTAAGAGTGAGTTGCCCATTGTTCCTTCAATTAATTTCAAATCACCAAGCGGGAGAGAATACTATTCATCGTTTACTTTTTCAGAGAGCAATATTTTTATGTTTTTTTTGTAAATTCTGTAAAAAAATGATATTAATTCTTTGTTGTGCTATATATCGTATCAAAATAAATTTGAAAAATATATTTACATGAAAAATATATCCAATGGAACAAAAAGAAAAACTGTTCTAAAAAAAAACGTTGTGCAGGAGGGTGAATGGTGTAATCGGGAGAAGAAAAGGTTTATATCCCCACCCATCGCTAATGTTTTTTCTGGAACAGCACAATATGACAAATAGCCTTATGTGGAAGTTTGTCGTCGAAAATTGCTGAAAATTCATTTGAACAGACTGATTCAGACTGAGAGCAGAGCTCAAAGTTTGCATCAAGGTCTATTCATGATATATCTAATTACGTAACCTTTTCTACAGAAACATACCAAAAAGCCGGGTGTTTGCCACGAGATTTATTGTTAAAAATTCAAAACTAGTGGCAAACACCCGGCCGGTATTTTAGGGTGCTTCCGTATAAAAGATTACGTAATGGATATTATGAATTGCATCAACTTCTAAAAGAAGGCTGTATTTTGTGATCTTTTGTTCCCCAGGTCCCTATGCTATGTAAAATGCGTAAAATATATAACAAACGAAGATTAAATTACGGAAGTCAAATAGAAAATTCATTAACTAAACAAAAGAAATATAAATGCAACAGAATTGCCATTCCTAAAGAAGAAATGAGAAGAGGGGCAACATCACCCTCTGCTTTAAGATTATTCTTTTACATGAACATTTCAGTTTTGAACAATTTATATTAGATTAACGTGAAATAATATTTTATAAAAAAGATTGACAGAAGCCCGATACTTTAAAAAGGCCTTTGTTTCAATCCATATTTTTAGTGAAAACTGGTTTGGGCTATTTCAGATAAAATGGGCTAATTATGAGAAGCTTACATCCTCCACCCCCGTGCAAAATGTTCTTCTCTCGAAAAGCCCCTTTTCAAGAAGTTTTTGCGATCAAACCATCCAAAAACTTTAATTAGGCCTTAGATTAAATAACTTTACGATTTTAAAAAGAATCTTACTAAGCTACAGGCTAAAAGGAAGAACTAACCCTAACAATACAAAAAACAACATCTCAGTCCATGAAATCACAATCTATTTTCTTAATCGATAGAAGCGTAACTATATCTAAAAAGAGAGAGAAGAACAAACTGACGTAATGAAAAACTGTAATTGCACAAGTGTATATTTGTCTGAGAAAGTCTTCAGCATGAACAAGTGTATATTTGTCCGAGAAAGTCTTCAGCATGAACAAGTGTATATTTGTCCGAGAAAGTCACCAGCTGTTCTTAAGTTAATCAATTTCTCAATAATATGTTCTTAATATTTCCTCATTTTTTACTAAAAGAGTTTGAACCCGATATGTTCTTATAACATTTGTTCTTATATAAAAAGCGAGTTGAATTAAAAAATGAGTAATCCCACGAACGGTGTTAGTTTTTCGACTGGTCGGTTCTTGTTGTGTAGTGTGTTTGTGAAAGTTGGTCAAAAAGTTCCCGATAAACACCCTCTCACAGGCAACTGATTCAATTCCAAAAAGGATTTCGAACCACCTTTTGATAATAGTGAAAAGAAAGCACAAAAATGCCCTTCACAAAGCCAATACTTAACGCTGAAATACTCATTCGAAATTGGGCTTTTGAGGAAGTTGATTTTTCTTAAAACCAGCCCCCTGGCTATCCTTCAGATTCTTACCCCCTGGGGGTGCGCATTTTTCTTGAAAAATCCAATTCTTTTCAGAAGGCTTTACTAAGAATTAAATTCAGTTGATTTCAATTCGTGAAGGTGAAAAATTGCTAAACTAAAAATCTAATTGATTCTTTCATACTTTGACTTTGCGGTATTTGATTTCCACAACCTCCGGATAATCCACACGAAGATAGCCAACAAGAATCCAGCGACGAACGGACCACCAAGCCCTAACGTGATTACCGTAATGACGAATTCCGACAGGCTGATATCAACCAGTGGCTTTCCGGAACCGATTAGTCCAGACCTAAAAAAATCGAATGAATTACCGTAATTTCTCTAATTTAATGCGACCAAAAAAATAATAATTTTGGAGGTGTCGCACTAATGATAGGAGGAAATAAATTCCTTGAACCTTGAAACTTTTTACCGCACTAATAATTAGAGGAAATATTTGATTTAGGCGCACTAAATTGGAGGAAAAATAAAGAAGACAATTTTTTTTTCTTTCTTTCGTAAAATTTTTTCCAACCCACTTTTTCTTCTCTTTTCAAAATTTTCCAGCTCTCTCAATGTCTTCTCTTTCATTTGGTTGGAAAGATTAACATTATCTGTTCTGAAAACGAAGTTAGCTGGAATTTTCATTCCTCCTTGAGGGAGGTCATGTTAAAATCTCGTCTCTCTTGTAACTTTCACAGACAATACTCCTCCATTTTTGACAAAAAAGAATGTCAATTATCATTTAAAAAAAATCAGTATTCACACTATAATTACTTTGCAACCGAAGCGAGCTTGCGAGCGTAAGGTGGCTTTCATAGGTTCACGCAAGAATATTGGAAATACATCTCGATTTTTGCGCATGTTGACGAAGATAATTTCGTTTCTCAGCAGTACATTTCAGTACATTTTGCTTCATGGCATTCAAAACCCACGAATATGTAAAATTTGATGGAATTTGGACGGATGTTATGTAACTATGTCGGATTTATTATTACTCTTTTGCGGCAATGCGGATAGCTTCTAAGAAACAATAGATGTTGAATGCCCATTCATGTCGATGTTTTTAATTTCGTTTTAAACGTGTAAATTTTGAAAACCTTCGATAAAGTGGGTTGTGAAGAAATGTTACCCGGATAAGTGAAATACGGTGAAATACGATGGCCCTAGTTGACGGTATTTTATCAACTGGTTTTGTTTTTCAAGAATGAATATATTCCTAATGGTATGTATATAAAATAGAGAGAAACAGTGTGTTGTTGACAAATGAAAACACCTACCATTGAATGAAAGCAGATTTTTCGTATCCTCCATCCTTGGCGATACCGAAAGTGACATTCACGCCGAAGAAAGTTGAAGTCTCGTGTGAAGCGAAAGTCCACGGTACGTCACCACTATACGTGGATAAATGTCCAGAGTTTGGTATTTCTATGTTAAGGCCACCCACATACCAATTGTTATAAACTAATGCTTTGTTGTCGAAACCGGGTGGGTTGCTGCTATAAGCGACCGGTTTCCAGGACATGAAACTTTGACATGGTACAAGTTGCGAAGGCTGGTCTTGGTGGACAGTTGCAGCCCATGTCTCAAAGACACCAGGAGAATGCTCGTCATCGATGCTTTTGGAAAGTTCGAAAGAAGATGATTTAGTGTCTTTGTTGTTGATGGAAAACATGACGGTTTCCACCGCGTACCTCAAGTTGGTGTAACTGGAATTTCCTGGAAGCTTTTCCATGGTGAAATCATATTGCGTGACATTGGCACCCTTGGGATACCCTGGTAGTTCTTTTTGAAAACCATCTGAATCTCGCACAGAAACCTACAGAATCAATAGAGAAATGTTCTTTTTTACCAGCCACAATGCCAACACTGTTGTTGATTTTAAAACAATAATACAAGTTGGCGCTCGTAAGCAGCGTTTTTTATTTCAAATATGTATATGTATATATATCAGGTTAGATTGAATTGGATTAGGACAATTTTTAGTCAGTCGCCGATGTGACAGGCTTTTGAAAAATGCCAGGAAAAAGTCAAACTTTGTTGACCTCATTAATCCGAATAAAGTAGCCTCTCCAGTTTGGTATTTCCGATGAATTTTCAAGATTGTCAACTTAGAATTCAGAATCCTTTTTTTTGAAGTTTCTAATTCTCGGTGCATCAGTAATATTCTCAAAAATGAAAGCACTGATGCATCAGTGATAGTCTCAAAAATGAAAGCACCGGTGCATCAGTGATATTCTCAAAAATGAAAGCACCGGTGCATCAGTGATATTCTCAAAAATGAAAGCACCGGTGCATCAGTGATATTCTCAAA
>JAUJPO010073086.1:0-11515 GCA_032270745.1 Tiaropsis multicirrata
TGTACTTTTGTGTGTCTTTTTCTCTTCATCTTTACTTTGTGATTGAAACCAGAAAGCTATCTAAATCAAATTGTCAAATTGTTAATAAACCTCATCTCATGTTGGCAATCCAAATATAAGTTCATTTCAGCGATTCATCAAAAATATTTTTTGTCTGCACGGACAGGGGGAGGGGGGGTATAACGTAGTATGCGGACATGTGCGGAAAAGGGGGGAGGGGGGGTCCCAAATTGGCAAAATTGTGCGGACGACTTTTATGGAAGCTCCCTATGTTGAAAATTTGAGATCATTTGGACAATAGAAAGTTATAGTTTCTTGAAGTTCTCTTATGTTTTCAATAGCTTCATTTTCTATAAGGCTCCATCTACATGATAAATTTTACATTCCAAAATGTAAATCGTGCCGTATTGCAGGTGGTCTTTCCTATTGTAATAGCGCTTTGTTATACACACGTCAAAATTATTTGTATATACTTGTATTTGTTTGAGTTTCAATCCCAAAATCCTTTTTGTTTTAATTATAAATTCGTGAAAGCTATTACTTCTTTGTAATTGAATGCAATTAACATGCAAGAGTAATAAACGCAAAGGATGATGGGATTGTAAGTCGTACAAACAGAAATTTAATCACAATTAAAGAAATTGAACTCTATTTTTAGATTCGCTGCGGTATGCTATTAGGAAGGCTTTGACTTGGGGTGTATTTCTTCACCTTTCTGCCATAAATATCATATTTGTCCCACTTTTTCTAATAGTCATGGTTAGAATTTACGACTAATGTTGGAAAAAGAGCTTCGATTTTAGAGGAAGTTTCCAATTAGGAATCATTTGTTAAAACTTGGAATCACATCCTTACTAGTAGGCTAAAGTCAGGAACTGTTTATACTGTCTGGTCTAGTTCGTACTGGACTTGACTAGAGTACATACAGTCTACCTTTTAAAATAAGGCGATTAGTTTTCACGGGGATTATATAATTTTTGCGATTTTAGGTTAGATATTAGGTTAGAAATAGGTGAACTCGCCAAATTAAATTGATTCAAAATCTTAAAATTTTACAATTCGCAAAAATTGTCCCTGCAAAGATTGATCCCATCAAGGTAGTCTTCACTCCATCATGAACACTAATTATTAAAAAGTTAATTATCTCAGTAATTACCTGGTTGGGGATAATTATTTTTTCATGGCTGGAAAATTCTTTCAGTATGCAACTTTTTAAAGTAGGCTTTTGAGAAATAGATCTTACATCATTATACATCTTAGATTTAGAAGGGGGAATTGTATAATTGTTGCTCCATACCCCTCACCCAAAGAGTAGAAAATAATTTTTCGGAAATACTAATAATATGAAATTTGATACATACAACAGTACACTGAACCCAACATGATAATTTATGCTTGTCCTAAAACATTGTATCAAAAATTCATCAATGCATATGTGGTGTTGCAAGCTAGTGATGACGATGACAAAACAAAACAAGAATTTGTTTTCGAAGGGAATGACCAGTGGAGGGAACTGAAAAAGGACAAACAAAAAGTTGAATCGATGATCGCAAAAGCAAAGAAAGTCAATACTAAAGGTGCCCCAAAAAAGAAGACAAAGAAGAAGGCACCACCTACGTGCCCTGATGGTGTCTACAAGAACCCCACAACATTGTACCAGAAATTTGTTAATACATACATTTTGACTGAGTGTAAGGATAAGAATAAACGAGAGGGTTGTTTGGAGGCTATTGCTAAATGGAAGGAAATAAAAGACGATAAAGCACTTGTTGAGCAACTTGTTGAAGGTTCTTAGACATTTCATTTGAGGTTTGTTGATATGGGAAGATTGCGAATATTTATTGACTTTGAAGCAGGGGTCAGAGCGTGTATTAAATCATTATTTTACAAGAGATTTATTGATAAGCAATAAAGTAAACACTGACTTGTGCTGAAAATTTCTCTTAAGAAAAAAACATTTATTCCTCAATCATGTGAAAGAAAGAAAAGGATTTTCGTTATAAAGAAGATTATCAATATAAAAATTGCACTCTTTTTTTAGTTTTAAAGCTTTTTTAACTTATTTTTACTTTATAGCATCTAGATTTTAAAAACTTTTGTAACTTATCATTTTAGATTTTACTGTGTATAATATAATAGTATATAGTGAATATTCTTCTGTAGTGGTGTTAAGGTTCAAATTTGAAACACATTTCTTGCATGAACTTGCAACTTTATAGAGTTGGTTGCAAAGCAGGTAGTTGATCCGATCAACTGTTTGTACTAAAAACACGTAGTTTGCAGAGCCGGGTATCAACCCCCTACTGTATTGAAGATAGTACCCCTTCAACATTTTGGCCAAACTGCTTATTTGTGTTTAGTACACCCTTAAAAGACTTGTTTGGCAGTACCATAATCATAATGTGGAAAATTTGGCAACTCTAGTAATACTTTAGGTGACATAAAAACTTTCGCGAGCATTTTAACTTTAGCAAATTGCCCTTTTCAGAATTTTCAAAAGCATAAACTTTCATGAAAAGATCAAAACTTGCGAAAGTTTGTTTGTACACCTAAAGTAGTCTTTTGTATTATTAAATGTTTTTTGTATTTACTAGGGCTCAGTGAATGCACACTGAAAGTAGTATCATGTAATCAATAATAAAATTAAATTAATTTCAAAAATATTGTTTGAGGTATCTTTTCTACTGAATAAGTAACAAAAAGAAAACCTTTCATTTAGACTGTCAAGCCAAAGTAAAACATTTCAAATATATTTGAAAAGGACTAATTTGAACCTCCTCATCTGTATTTTTCAATCAATATCATTAAAATTCTATCAAGTTTTTTTCAGTATGTTTTCTTATTTCTGGATGATACACTAGGAATACTACATAGGTAAAGAATATACTTCTGTTTTTTTTTCTAGCTTTAAAATAAAGAAATATTACATGATAAACACATGGAACAAATCATTGAGGGATTAGACAATGAAGTTGCTCTCTTACTCTTCTTTACTACGACAATCATTGCTTTGGTTGTCCCCTTGTATGTAGCCCGAATATTTTATCCTCGTGAACCGAGAAACAGGACCCCTGATAATAGCAGTGGTAATCAGAATGCAAGTCCAGCAGCAGAGGATTCTAATAGCTCTAAAACAGGTGCCTCTCCTGTAAACAACAGTTTTGAGATACCATCTGATAACCAGCCAGCACCAACACCAAAGCCTCCACTAGGAGAATCAGATTCATCGCATTCATCTTCTAGTAGAACAAATGCATCTACATCTTCACAAGCACGTGATAACAGTGCAAATGTTAGAAATTCTACCAGTGAAACGTCTGGGACTGACCAACAAGAATTTCTATTAAGAGTAAAAGTACAAGAATCTACATATGAACAGTTTGTAAACAAATCCTTAACTTTGTTGGAATTGAAAAGGTAATAAAATAGATTCCATTATTTTATGCTCTGGGATATTAAAGAATGGTATAAATTGGAGTTGCCTAATAATTACGACTTTTTACACAAAAAAAAGCCTAAATCCCGTTAAAGTTTTTGCCGAAATACCGAAATATTGTTGAAAATTCTTAAAATTATTGTGAATATTGTTCATTTTGAGGTAGTCTCAGTATATACCGTTTTTCTGCTATTTTTTTGTTGAAATCCCAAAATATTGTTAAAACACATGCTAAATCCTGTGATCCCGTTATCTCGGATGCCAATATCTTCAGATCTGTACAGAAATTGGCTATACTCTTTTTTGATGGCTTTCACGTGGTATAGATGGTTCTTGTTAGAAATTATTTTGAAAATGTAATTTTCATCCCTTTGGGCTCTTGCCTAAGAACAACACACTTTTGCTTGTAAAATATTTCCCCCAAGAGCCTCATTGTGAGGCTCTGTGTATCGACAAAAATTATGCTTCTAACGGTACCTAGAAACCTAACGTAGATTTCTTTCTAGCTTCACCTCTTTTATGGCATATTTCGGCCAGACTATACGAATGAAAATTCATTTCAGATGATTTTTTTCATGGTTTGCATCAATTTTCTTTTTTTCTCTATTTTAGTTTTTCATTGTTTTTACTTTATTTTGTAGGAAGTTCTTTCCAAGAGAGCTTGAAGAAGGGAAGCAAATTCGTTTTGTGTATGCTGGTAAAATAATGAGCGGTGATCAACAGAAAATTGAGACATTTGGCATAAATAAAGCCACAGTAGTTCAATGTGTCATTTCAGAATCTACCGGTACCTCAAGTACATCTGGTCAGCCGCAAGCTGGCGCACCTCCGCAAGATGCTGATTTGGATTTATCAATGGTGATGTATATTATGTATGGACTTTTATTGTTTAGTTCGTGGAGTATGATGTTTTGGTTCGAAGATTGGTTCTCAAACATGGGAATTTTGTTGTTGTCCCTTCTGTCAGTTATCGGCTATTTTCTGTTGCTTTGAAAAAAACAGGAATCCCTCTGAAATGTTGCATTATGTTGCATTTTTAATTTTTTTTCAAAAAATGTACATGTTTTGGTTTATGGAGGGTTTTTCTCTCCTGCTTTGAGAAAGACCCTGGATAGTCATGTGTTATGTTGCATGTTGAAAATCATTTGCAAGAATATTGACTCAATCCATTTTACTGTAAATGACAATATTGAAATTAGGTGTAATAATTACTTACAGATAAATTTTCTTTTCAGTCCTATATAATATAGTCTGGTATGGCCTGGCCTATTTGACCTGAAAGAAAATTACTAACACTGGCGTATTAAATTCTTTTTGCAGATCAAACTCGTTCAAAGTTTTTGAGAGCTTTCTTGAGGTTTAATGTAGATGACTTTTAACAGAAATGATTTTTACGATTGTGTCTAAAAATTGACCTCAAAAAATACTTTGAGCAGATTCTTTTCATTATATTATGCCTCTTTTTTTTGTATTATATTTGAATGATTTTTTATCGCAGAAACAATTCAGAGATATTTTATTTATATAAAATTGTTAGTACACGATTGGTTTTATAAGAAGACTGTCTGTAAAATAATAATATCAGTGTGACATTTTGGATTTAGGACAGCAGTTCTATTGTTTAGAACAATAGAAAAGAAAAGTAAAGATTATTGGACGATTTCAGTCTCTTCTTATAAAATAAACCGTGTACTAATTTGTATTCTTATTAATAAGAATTCTAGTTTAAAGTTTTTTTTTAAATCATTATTTGGATATAAATTTTAGAATTTATACTTTTCTTACTTATATTTGGGTTCATAAAAGCAATTTTTTTTAATTTCAATACATGAAAAGGAATAATAATGGAGGATAATGGAGATAATATAGGTCGGAATTGTTATCTTGTGTGAAACAGCCATTCTTTTGGAATACTTATTTATTTTTGTTAAATGAGCTCTCCCAGGAAAATACTCCCTGATATAATAATAACCCCTCTGGATATTCGTACTGAATATTTCGAACACCCTGGATGTCATCGGTCTTTAAATTCTTAACCCCTGGATATCCTAGGATATTGAAAATTTCAAACCCCTCTGGATATACTGCTGTATTATCCTCAACAGTGGAGGAAAAGCCCAGTGGTTGTTGATACAACGGATTAAATAACGATGTCTCCCCTTTTCAGTTATACAGTTCTTCATGTTTATTTGATAATTCTCCTTTCTTTTATTTTTCTTATAGTGTCTAACTAAAACAGAAACAACAAAAAAAAAATGAGAAAAAGTTTCAGGTTAAGAACAGCTAAAGAATCCGTTGGCTTGAAGGATTCACAAAAGCATGTGCACACGCGGACAGCTCAACGAAAATTTGCCAGTAACGTCCCTGCACCATTTGAAAACCAAACACCTTCGACCACAGATAGAAAACCAGGTCCAGAAACAGTTGATCAAGTTCCACCAAAAACGGAGGATTTCATTAACTTTTTGTGTACCAGAGATTTGTCTTACCTTCCGAGAGAACTTGAAATCTTTGCAAATCCATCCAATGCAGTCATACCAGATGAAGAAATAGACAATTTTCTCAATAGTGAAACCAACAATAAAAAAGACATTGCAGAATCAGAAGACACCCTACCACCGCCGCCGCCCATTAAAACTCTACCACCCTTCAATGAGAACCCAAATACATCTGATATACCACCACAAGATAAATCAATCGAACCTAAATCTAAGAAGCAACGTTTTGAAACAAATGATGATGAATCACCAGGAAAGTCTTACGTTTTTGTTGACACAGTTAAACCAAGAAGTGATGAAATGTCATCGTTGTTTCCCTTTGTTGACAAGCTTGTCCACCGGGAGGATTCCTGTCATAAAAGCATTGCTGTCATACAACCAGATTCTGGCTGGAAATGTTTCTCATACGTCCAGGAGAATCTGAAATTCGAAGTTGAGGTGTACCATGTACATCGATTAAAGATCCCAGCGTGCAGCAATTTCATCATGCTGCAATGTTTACGAAAATGTTTTGAGAAGAATGAAGTGGAACCTTTCAAGATGCCTTCAGTTGGTCTCGTTGAAATTGATTTACCGAATTTGATGGAAGTAGTGAATGATTTCGGTGGTGTTGATTCTGTCAATTCTGACCAAAGCTGGAAGGCACTTGCCGAGCAATTGCATATCCCAAGATCCGCATCTAGACGTGCTAGACAGTTAGAGAAGATTTACATGCAGTATATTTTACCATATGAATTATTATCTGATCCAGAGAAAAATCGCATCACCTCAATGGCTAAAACAGAAGCCAAGAAACACGATGAGAAGAGCACTATTTGCTCCAAGAAAGTGTCCATAGAGGCTTTCCATCGTATGGCTTGTAACGCAGCGACTTGTTATGAAGTTAAGGACATTTCTACCGAGAGAATCGAAAATCAGTTCTGGACAGTAGTCAACACAGGTAATCGCCATATAGCAACTTACGCTGGTACGTTAGACTTACTATCTGATCCTCAATCATACCAGAACGCAAAAGCGAAAGTGGTTTGGAATCTATCCACAATTTATCATCATGAAATGTCAGCCTTGAAGTACCTTGGTAAGGTGTCGCAAGTCAGTTCACCGTTTTTGTTGACGGAAAGTGTTTTTTCGACCAATGGTTTCTGGGAAATTGATGAATATGGCTTTCACATTTTGTCTTATTTGCATTCAGGATCTGATAAAATCTGGTATGTGATCGATACACTGGCATCTAAAAGCGAGCAAACAAAACTACATAAACTTTTAGACGACAATCAGATACACAATACGTTCTCAATGCCAAGTGAATTATTAGAGAAAGGTTATAAAGTGAAACGATGTGTCCAGCAAGAAGGACAATTTGTGATTCTTGAACCTGATTGTTACTATTTTACCATCAGCACTGGTTATTCTCTGTCAGAAATTATCAATTTTGCACCCATTTCGTGGCTACAGGATTTCAATGGGTTCGATTTCGACGAAGATTCGTTCATAGAGACTAAAATGCTTCTGAACTATACCAATGATATTCTTAAGAACCAGCTAACCACTGGTTACAGCAAGGACTTCTTGAAAAGGAAATTAGACAAGTTAAAGAAACTCATTCTCAATTTGCAACAGAAATGCCAGAAAGCTGGAATCACCAAAACCAAATTTACCAAGAATTCAACCAGAGAAGTTGCTCACTGTCTTGAATGCGAATGTAATTGTTATCTTCTAGTGATTTCATTACAGGGTAACGCGGATGATTTTTATTGCAATATTCATGGTATGAAGTTGAAACGTTCCCTGAGGTCAGATGCTGTGGCAACCTTCCTGATATCACCGAACAAGATTTCCCAATTGATTAGTCGACTTGAGGATTTGAAATAATATTTATAACATGAAACTGTAATCATTTTGGGCTGCTCCAGAAAGAATTGTCCGGGGGGGGGGGGGAGGAGAGGGGGGTGATGATATTGGAATATAAGAGCTTTTTCTCATAATTTAACCCTGGGCATTTAACATTTTCGACCTCTGGTCAGTAAAGTCTTAATTTGACTCATTGGACACTCTAACTGCCGTGCACATCACAACCTAACCCTTGACATGAGCCTACTCCACTCTGCATTGTGTGCCAAGAATAGAGAAATGTGGAAACAACTTCATATCTCACGAACTAAAAATGGTAGAGACAAAAGTAAATACTTTTTGAAAAAGGCCATTTTGAGCCTTATTAAATCTCCGAAAATCCATTTTCCGAGTCCCTACCCTACGGTTAGTGGGGAAAAATATTTACTTTTGCTCAAAATTGAGCCAATTCCTTGTTGCTATGTCGGAAAAAAAAGGAAAAAAAAGAATTTAGACAATATCTACTTGTGATATGCTTTGTACTTAAAGTAATGATTTAAGCAGTGGTCGGACAAAGTTTGACCCCATTTTAAACTTTTTGCCATCATTTGCCGCAGTGAAGTATATGATTTTAAGAAAGTAGTTACGGTGTAGCATCTGATTTCAGAGTCATTTACCTAGCGCAATCTAGCGCAAAAAAGTTATTTCAAGCTTCTTGCGGAAATTTTAGTGAAAAAAATTGGTCTACTCAAAAATTACTCTAGTCTAGTCTAGTCTCTAAAAATTAGTCTACTTTTGGTGATCAAAGGTAAAAAATTTGACTTTTCTCTCAAAGTTTATTTGTAATAAGTTTCAGTTTGAGTTTTGGGACCAAAATATGGTCAATTTTGGGAAAAAGGGAAAAATTTGCCTGACTTCCAGGTGGCCCCTACGGACTAGAAAAGCTTTAAAATGTCTCAATTTCGTGTTTTTACACGGAGAATTATATAGACATTGAAAAAAAGCAAACAGAGCAGTTCTAGACAAACTTGGGTTTTAGGTTTTTTCCACCCCTGGGCAAACAGTGCTCTGTACAATTTTTTCTTGAATAACCATAGTTTTTTATTCTTTCTAACTATTTCCACATTTTATTTATTTTAAAAGAACAACGAGACTTCAACGAGAATCACTTTCTTATTTTCTTGGGACACACTGAATAATTATTTTGCAAACTTATCTAAGTTATCATTTCGTCTCTCGAGATCAATAAAATTACGGCTAGCCTCGTTTTCAAACAGATTATTCGATCCTTTTGTCGTTAGTTGGTATCTAGAAAGCAAATACTTCAACCCACTAACCAGAAATAGGGAACTGTCTTTGACTCAATTTCAAATCAACATCAGCGTATCGGACCTACTTGATTGCATGGAAATTTTGAGGCCTAGATAGCCAAAATTACGTTTTTCCATGCGTTCCTTTGGATTTTACACGGAATTTAATTTTATACTGTTACTTTGTTACTTTTTATCTGATTTTCTTTTTGAACGCCTGTGTGACGTGACTGACTCTTAACTATTTTTGTACAAATAGGTTAGAAAATCAAAAACTAAAAAAGTTAAAGAGCAGACTCTCTCAGTTCAAAACAAGATGGATGTTGGGTCGAAGACATATCTGTCGCAATCAATAATGGGTCGCAACGATTGTATTGATATCGCAAAACGCAAAAGGTCTTTGGCAAAGAGGCTTTAAAGGTGACACAAATGAAGAAAGTTGACCTGTAAGTTTATTATGTAATATTTGTAAACTGTTTCTTTGTTGGTTTATTTAAATGTACTCCATAAAGCGTTGCTCTTACACTTATCCCTACAGTAGTGGTATATGCTATGGTGTCATTGCTTGTGTAGAAATTCTATAAGTTAACTCGATTGTTTTGTTGAACGGATAGAGAAGAGCACATCAATCTTTGCGCACAGTTCGAAACATATTTAGTACTTTAAGGTCAGAATTTTTCGCGGATTGAAAAAACGTATGATATTTGCGAAAGAGCCATGTAAAAAAAACTTTCTTAATGCTAACCTTGTAAATATCATCCAGTTTACAATCAGTGGAGTTTTTTTTTTTATTTCGCGGGAAAAAAATTCGCGGTTGAGACATTTTGAAAAAATTTTCAGGAAAAAACTTTCGCGAAAAGGTCAAAAAACCGCGAAGTTTCTTCAATCGAAAGTTTCTGATCTTAAATATCCACCCCCTCCCATCCCGCTTACAAACCCTATTTTTTTAGCCACCAACTTTTTTTTCATGGATTTAAAACTTTATAGGCAGATTGTGGTCACAGTGATATATTTTAGGCAATTCTTTTGATGCCACTGAAATAAAGCCCTTGGTCTTGAGCAATGACAAATAGACTAAGAGAAGCCGTCATACGGTCATACGTCATACGGTCACCGTCATTTGGTGTCTGAAGGTTAAGAGGGGAGTTGGTACTCAAAAGCTCTAAAAGGGAGTAAATTGGGATATTTTTAGATCAAAGGAAGGGTTAACAATTAAGGCAAGAGCTCTTCTTGTAATAACTAAGTGGTGAGAAAAATAATTTATTTGTACTTTTATCAATTTGTTCTCAAAATATTTTTCTACAGAGCATCATATATATATATATATATCATTTTCTAGAAATCTTTTTACACCATCGCCATCACCATCTTGACTAATTTTATTTAGAAGAATGTGCTTTACCAAAAAAGAAAATGCAGGGCCAAGGTGGTATAAGCCTTTTGTCGTAATTAAGCCCGGACATTTTTAATCCCCGAAAAGCGTACATCCAAAATTACGCCCAGAAATTACAAAACGAGGCTCCAGGAAATGACCAATTTTACACGTTATCGTCAAATAATATAATTTCCTTTCCTGCATAATTTATTTCAAGAAAAGCCCAGTACCTCGGCCCAGTCCCCAGCAGACACAAGAGGTTTTTTCAACGTTGCTTGGACATTGAAAAAAAACGTGCTGGGTTAATGCTGAAAAACTCGGATTCAATCCTCTATCATTATTCCATCATCTTTTTCCAAACAGGACCATCTGGATACCGGTACTCTTCTAGTGTACGCTCTTTGATTTTTGAACTGTATCCTGGTGCCTATGATAGAAGGGAGAGATGTTTTTTTTGTAGATCTTTAAAAAGTTAGCTATTCCAAATGGAATGATGTCATGTGAATTACGTAATGAGTTTAAACAAACGAACGACAAATAAACAATATATTAGAGAGATTAATTTTTGTTAAATTTCAAGAATTCGTCAAAAAACAACCTTTAGACTTTTTTTGGAAAATTTTAACTCAATTTTTTAAAATTTCTTCCTTTTACTTTGTCTAAATGTTTCAAATATTGAGACCGTTGGAGAGCCTGTTATACTTTTTCTGTTTTTGAGAGAAAAACTGATCCAGCAATCTTTTTTGCCCAAGAAATAATGATTAAAAATAGCCGATTTTAAATCTTCGTACCGTCGGCATTTTATAGCTACCATTTTGAATAAGGACTGGATTTTCAAAATGTTCGTGTAGATGATCAACATACTCTGTCATTCTGAAAGATGAATACAAGTTAAAATCACCAACCATGTCATTCAAAAGTTAATAAAAATCAGACAGAATATCATCGATATAAAACATATAACTCATCTGCCAAATTGAGCCCATGTTGTTCTTTAGTACCAAAGTCTCTAAAAATTGCTTGAATAAAAGAGACAAATTTTTGTCTCGATGCTTCGTTCTCCAAA
>JAUJPO010073097.1:0-11514 GCA_032270745.1 Tiaropsis multicirrata
AATCGATTTTTCTTTATTTTTTTTCTATTTTTCTGTTTTGATGGAAAATTTGGTTTAACTCGAATGTGTCAAATTTTTCATCAAAACAGAAAAATAAAAAAAAAATAAAGAAAAATCGATTTTGATGGATTTTGATGAAGTTTGTTCTCGATCAAACTTTTCATCAAAACAGTTGCGCTCGACAGACTAGATTTTACATACATGATGGAAAATTTGGTTTAACTCAAATGTGTCAAATTTTTCATCAAAATAATCTTTTTGATGGGTTTTGATGAACATTTTGATGCATTTTCTCCGGCCTTGACGTTGTACTTCTGGGTATAAATAAATAAACGTATACTCACCCCTGGAAAGCGGAATGCATTTGTCATAGCCAAACATCCCACAACCAAAAAGGCAATGATTGTTAATTGCCTCATTATGATTTTAAATATTCGTCCCAATTCCACTGACTTATAATTATGTAATGTTATTAACTCTGTGATTAGAGGGCTTATGATTTGAAGGGGTTATTTCAGGTTGTATTTATACTCTTTACTGTCAAAATCACGCAACGTTGTTCCAACATTGTTTGAACGTCCAAATAACGTTTTGACGTTGAATTAACGTTGCTTGGACGTTAAAACAACGCTCCTGGCTTATTGGGCTGCTGTTAAAATCAAACACGCATGACTTATTAGAACACCTTGAGTTAGCATTAATTTATTATTTTTCTTTTTCGTATCTTCGCTACAATTAACAAATTGCCTATTATGATAAGAAGTTTGTTTATTTTCTTGGTCGGTCCGAAATACCTTTGAAATGTGAAAAACCTTCAATCAATGTGTCCGCGTAAACGGCAAAAGGCTTTGGAAAATCAAGAGTAAAGAAAAATAATTTTTTTCCAAGCATTTTTTGCCCCCGTTAGACGGTGGCATTAAACTCGATTCAAATTGAGTTTTGAAAACTTTGAAAATTTTAAATTTATTGTTTCTTTTACACCACGAAAAAGAAAAATATCAAATTTTAGTCAAACAAACATTTATAAGCCCATTTATAAGTATCAACAGCAAGTATTAGCAGTTATTTCTATCATTCCTCATTTTTTTTAAATTCGTTAGTTAACTTCTTTTAATCTGTGAAACTTTTGATTGCTTCATTCGTTCCATTTTAGCCGTCTGGACCCACTATGGGGCGTAGCTGAAAACTCAATTACATAGTAAGAACGGTAGCATTGTTTACTGCTTGGAAAAACCACTGAATATCAATTAGACAATATTTTCCAAAATCGAAACCAACTAATGAATCCCGTACCTAAATAAGGAAATAGTTGAGGCTGGATGTTCTTATTTTTTCAACCATTTTCAGCCTCAGGTGTATCCCTTGCAGTTGAAAAAAATATTTTTGTTTTCTTAATTTCAGCCTTAGTTCGTTTTTAAGATGTTCTTAATTTTCGAACAAATCTCAGCCTGAATGTCCTTATGAGCTATGTTCTCATAAAAATATATGCAGGACCCAATATCAAGCGACGCGTTAACGTTCACGTGTCAGCGTAAAGGTTTTTTTTATAAGAATGGTGTTTTTTCGGTTTTAAGCATGATGAATATATTCTTAACTTCTTAGTCGAAATCACATCCTAAAATACTTGAAATTAAACCTAATAATGCACTTTTTATAAAGTGATTTTTACTTTTTCAAAGCTAACAACTTGGTAAATACTAAACCAAATTTAGAAAGCTATACCTCAAAATTTAAGTTAGTTCCTTGTATACATGTCAGTTATTTTATTTACGAATAAAATAAAACTTTTGTATACTCGATCAAACATCGAAACACTTTCTGGGACATCCGGTATATATAGGGATGTACCAAATATTGTACGCTTTTTAGATGCTTGTAGACTTTTCTTTCAGCGGTAGTAGCAGTGTACTTGTAGTTAACATGGTTTTTTTAACGTCGGCAAGAGAATAAAAGGAAGAAGAAAAATTTTCGCATTATAGTACAAGATTTTATTTCATCATACGTTTATCATGTTTGAGTTAAGTTTGCCTGGATAAACATTTCTAACAGCACCAAAATAATATATATTTTTTTAACAGAAAAAATCTCTGAAAAGTTTAAGTACACGTTTTTTTTTTTTTTTAAGAAACACACTTTTAAGAAACATGAGGCTCAACCAAAGGGTTAAGAAACACTTAAGAAACATGATCAGGCTGAAATCGACATAGATGTCAACATATTTGGTTAGTTATTGTCTTTCTATCCATGCCCTGTACTCTACATTGTAAGACGTTTGTACTAAACACTAAAGGCTAAAATCGATGATTTTTTAAGAAACATTGAGTCTGCTGAGCAAAACGTGTTTCTTAAAAAAAAAAACGTTTATATACTTTCTTTGGCAAATGGTCAAAACATCAGTGACCGAAGTGGTAGGGCGCTGGTTTCCAAATCGGAAGGTTGTGGGTTCGAGACCCACTCAAAGCGAGGTCATCACCACTCGCGTCGCTAATTACCCCAAGTGGCCAATCCTTGAGAATGGAAGTGAATTCGGAATCTAAACCTAAAATTGCTTATAAAAAAGGAAAACAAAATCATATAGTTTTTTTCAGTTTTGGCGACAACTTATTATATTTATATCTTTGTGTAAACAGACCATAGGGTTTACAGCTCGAATATTCACCCAGCAGGTACACAACGTTACTTCAACATTGTTTCAACGTCCAAATAACGTTCTGATGTCGAAACAACTTTGTTTGGACGTTAAAACAACGTTCCGTGCCTTGGGTTTTAATTGCATTTAGAAAAATCATACATACAATTTATAGCTATCTAGCTAGCGCTCTTGAGTCGATTATTTTCTTTTCCAGATTTTACGTTTAAAAAAATTAAAATCACTATTTACATTCAAAAAGCTGCTTCTACCAAAGAAAAAATCGAGCAACTTGGTATAGAGGTACATTTTCGGCACAAAATGACATTATACTAGACCCTAAAACGTCGGTTCAAAGGTTGCACTTAATAGCAGAAAATCAGCAAGAATACAGTATAACTGCTCTCTTAACCCTATTCATTGCTTTTGAAAATGGTCTGTTGGCATCTGGTAGCAGTCGATATTTACTTTGAAAGAAGGTGCATATTTCTAAAAGTCTACAGACCGTTTGACCAGCATTAGAACATGACGTGGTTCGAAAATACTGTATTAGATTCACCGCAGTCTCTAAAAGGATTTGAAAAATGCAGCCAGTAAAAGCCGAAATAAACAATATATACAACGTGTTGGGCAAAATGTGTTTATAAAATGACTTCACCGTGACGTTTAATGTTATTGGTTGACTCGCTTATTCAAACGTAAAAAAGTGCCTTCTAGTAGTTGTTGGTTATCTATTATTTCTACATCGTTGCATACACAATTTTGATGAATTTTAGAAATTGTTAACAGAAATGTGAAAAGATGAAAGGAACTGTAAATGCCTTTAAGAATTGAAATTAGATTCAGAGTCAGGGCCATAAGGTGTAAGCATGTTCCTGTTTTTTTTCGGACGGACGGCACTTTTATTTCCGGACGCGCGGCATCTAACTTAAGAAAGGTTTAGAATTTTAGTATTTATCCCACATACATACAATATAATATTTTGTTAATTATAATTATATTAATATTTTTAATCTTAATGACTTTTTAATTGTTTAGAATGTAATCCATAATACTTGATTTGTGTCGAAGAAGTTCATCGATGGAGTTCAAATAACGTTGGATCAAGTTTGAGATCTCCTTGTTCTAAATAAAAATTATTTTAAGATAAATTTATTATTTATTTAATTAAAAAGTAAGGGGTTACTTTGAGGGATTTTAAAATTTTAGATTTAAATGGTCACATTTTTCCCCTAATGTTATTGTTAATGTTATTTATTTTTTCATTTACTTTTTGAAGGGATAAAACCTTACTGTAAGGCAACACCGCATAAAACCGTAATACCATTTTTTACACAGTAAGTATACGTATAGTCCTCTGGTGGCTTATCGTATGAGCCGGGAGTGAGGTCATTACTAATTGGACACACAGAATCACAATTTTCTGTAGATTATGTCAAATTTTCCCATTATTCCTGTTACATTTACCAATAAAGTGCTGGATAACTAAAAAAAAAAATCGTTCTCGGTGTTAATCGTGAGCTTTTGAGCCCGCAGTTCAAATTGGACTCGGTAGGGGTCGTTTACTGTCCACTGTACTAAATGACCCCCTATCAAGGTTATCAAATGTCTTTCCGAAGGTAGACTATCATCTAGTCCAAGACAAAATAAATATTCCTAAAACCGCACGATATTCAAGCAGTCAAGATTTTACTGGCGCGGGTCGATTTTAATAGTGGAAGTCGTTTATTCCAAACTCTACCACCACGGTTTTTCTCAAACTTTATGGCTTGAAACCTTAATAACATAATCTTTTTCGATACTTTCTAGTCCGTGGAGCAAGATCTGAAAATCTTAAACATTTTCCAATGAAACAGCTAAGACAAAGAAATAGAACCACATAGATGATTTCGCCGTGACGTTTGTTGTTATTGAATGACTCGCTTATTCAAAACATAAAATGGTCATTAAATCGAGAAATGATTTTGGCAGTTAAGATAAGTTTGTAAGGCATACACACTTTTAATGAGTTTTAGAAGTCGTTAAAATAAAAAAAGATGAAAAGATGAAAGAATGGTAAAATGTCTTTGGGAATTGAAATTAGCTTTTAGAGTTGTAAACAGAGCCATGAGTAAGATGTAATATAATTCCACGCAGGTTACCCTAGGAGCACGCATTTTCATCAGTCGAAAAAAAAAACTTAAAACTAGTTTTCAACAAGTTTGAACAACGAAAGTCAGACAAGTCAAGAAGTTAAATCAACATAAAAACCTTTCTTACCCTTGGTGTTTCAATTCGAATGACTTTTTGATTCTGCAAATCACCACATCTCAAATCAACAAACATTTTCTGATCAACACTACTACTGCTGCTGTTTGAGCTGGTTGATAAAATTTCTTGGAAATTGAACGATAATAATGTGTCCTGGGTAAAAAAAAAAGGATCAGGAAAAAATTTAATTATTTGAAAAAGGATCTGATCTACGGTAGATGCAGCCTTTATAAACGGTAAGTTTTTTCGAGGTTCTGACAAAAACCAGGTGCACGGTAAGTGTAGGAACTGAGGGGAAATGGTCGACAAATGAAAGGGTATGTAAGGGTCCTTTTTCGCAAGGGTCTGAATTATTTGAAAGTCTTACTTTTGGACACGCAAACCGTTGTTTTGAAATCGTCATCTTAAAAGCAATTCAAGCTTGTCACCCGTCTGATTCTCAAAGATTTAGGAATCGGGCGGGTTTCCCATCTAGGCCACCTATCGCTTCACTAATTGACTCAGGAGATGGTCCGGGTTACATAATAACCAATCCTTGAGAACATAAAATTGGAAAAACAAAATCTCATTTTCTTCATTTATTTGAAAACTGTTCCACGTGAAAATAAATTTAACTTAATCGACGTTATTCTTGAAAATTACAAAATATGTCATTATTATTACCCTTTTAGATGTGGATAGAAAATGGACGCCGTTTTTGTTGACAGCTAGAACACATTTTTCGTTGATCGAAGAGTGATTACAATCCTTAAAAGAAGTAACAATGATGTTAGTATTTTACAAAGAGTCTCTGGTTTCTGGTATTACACGGGAGGTTTCTGGTATTACACGGGATGCGTGCCAGGTATTGTATAACCGCAATTGATGTATCATTATTTACCAGATATTTGAACATCTTAGTACCTGGAAGTCCTAATTGGTATTAGCCTGCCGGTTAGCTCAGTCGATAGAGCACTCGCCTCACAATACAAGGATTTTGGGTTCGATCCCCAGTCTCTTGAGCGAGTTTGGAGAACGAAGCATTCAGACAAAACCACTCAAATTTTACGTAGTAAAGTCTCTTGAGCGAGTTTGGAGAAAAAATTTTGTCTCTTTTATTCAAGCAACTTTTAGAGACTTTTTGTACTAAAGAACTCTTAAATTGTCGGAAAATAAATTATAATGATGCATACATTGATGAAGAAGAAGGAAGATCCAAAATAATACCACGCTGATAATAATTCTAAAAAAGAAAAAAGATGGAAAATGGTTACCAAAATACTAGACACACAACGTTATTCCAACATTGTTTCAACGTCCAAATAACGTCATGATATTAGGACAACGTTGCTTGGACGTTCAAAACAATATGCCCTACCTATTGAATAACAACACCGTGAGTAAGAGGGTAATCTCAATAAAAATCCGAAATTTTCAATATCCTAGGATATCCAGGAAGTAAGAATCTGAAGACCAAGAATATCCAGGGGGTGGGGTGGGGTTCAAAATGTTCAATATCTGTACACTTAGTATCCAGGGTGGTTCGAAATTTTCGGCACGGATACCCTGGGTTGGTGTTAAGAAAAATCGACATCCTCAACAGTGAAAATATGGATTTTTTGAAAAACTCCATTGTGTAATACTACCGATATTTTATGTCGTTCTTTCAGTAAGCTATTTTCAAAGTCTAAACTTGTCTAAGTATTGTCTAATCGACCACCGCACCTAAATCAAAAAAAATCTTGAAAATTTCTATCAATATTTTACATAGCAGAGACACAAGATGTTTTTTCAACATTGTTTAAACGTCCAAATAACGTTCTGACGTTGAAACAACGTTGTTTGGACGTTAAGTAACGTCCCGTGTCTGCTGGATAGTAGGAAGATGGGTGTAGGTTAACCTGTCCCAAACCCGCACAGCCGAACGTTTAAAAAAAAATCTTGCCGCGTGTATGGGTTTGTAACGTTTAGACGATTTTCTTGTGTTGCCAGAATCCAGGGTTTGGTACAGGCTAGGTGTAGGTTCACTTACCTAAGAATTTGATTCTGGCATTCATAGCAGTAAAATGGCGAACAAGTATAAAATGTTCGTTGACCATATCAAGCCACTGTTCTGGTTTCAGTGAAGGTGCTACAATAGCTGGAATCAAGCTTGCTACTTCTTGTCTGAGAGAACAAGAAAGAAAACAACAAATTACTTAGGGATTTTATCTAGAGACCAAGGTTTATTTTTTTCTTAATCGGCTTAGCAGCTCCAAAATATCCATCTTTTAGAATCGTTTTCAGAATTTTCAAAAGAACCAGGTGGAAGTTTGATTCAGCAACGCAATAGCAGAATGTTGATTGGTTTGAAAAGTTTCTGTTTAAAAAAAAATTGTTATTTTAAATATTTCCCCACTTATAGGAAAATTTTCCCTCGTCGTATATTTGTTTTATCATCCGGTAGTAGAAATTTTCACAAAAAAGAAAATTGTAATTAGTAATGTAAGAAAGACGAAAGAAATTCGCAGAAAAATGTCTTGTTTTTCTCTTCACTTGTTTGTTCTCTTTGAAAATGTTTTTGCTTTTCTCTCTCATTTCATGAAAACAATCAAAACATTCGAAACTAATCAATTTCTTTTCTCTCTTTCTCTTCATCGTAGATGTTAAAAAGAGAAAACTAAACAAGTCACAATAGCGCAATTTCTTTTTTGCCTCTGAGGAAAGGAGTGCAGAAGCCAAATAGCACTATCGAATATCTAAAAATATTCGACAGTGCGTTTTGCCTACGGCTACAGGTGGATGATAATATTGTTAAAACGGTGCTTTCCAACTTCGGTTTTTAGCCTATCCTGTGGCATATTGTACAACCGGGACGTGGGACCCCGGGACCCCTAAAGTGGGACCTTTCAATTTGTTAAAGTGGGACCTCTGAATTTGTAAAAGTGGGACCCTTAAAGTGGGACCTTTCAATTTGTAAAAGTGGGACCCCTAAAGTGGGACTCGGACTTGTACTCGGTATCGTGCGATAACAAGTACTTATTTTCTTTCTTTTTTTTAAGTAGTTGAACTTTTGTTTTGAAAACTTTTAATTTTTTTTTTTACATCTTTTGGTTTTAACCTCCATTGCGCACCAGCCTAAAACATTTTCATAATTTACGTCATGAGCAACACCTAGTTTGGTCGTTTTAATCACATTACTATGGTGATTATTTCTCAAGGGACTCCCTCCGATCAAAGTAATAACTTTTCATATAAGTGTCACAAAAATCCATATAAGAATTGGCAACATCTTGATAGAGAGTCAAGTGATGTTCGTGACGTGACGTAAGTTATGAAAAGGTCTGTTCATTAAATGAATTGTTTCTTTTTTTGTCCACAGACGCAATATTTTTATTTCTGATTTCGTTATTACTTAGGTCTTAGCTTCTACTTCAAAATCAATGGAAAACCGATCTTCTTGAAAGGAGCAAACTGGATACCAGCAGGTACTCACACATTTAAAATACAACTCGCAAAAACTAACTCGCCTTTCTCACATTAATAGCAACTTGTACTTCTTTTTTGCAACTCTCGACTTTTGTGTGTTAAGATATAATTTTTCAACTCACAACTCGCAGACCTAATTAAGATATAACTCTCAACTCGCGTATTATCATATCACGTTTAAATAGGCTTCGTAGTTGTCCTCTGTGATAGCAAAAAATAGTAGATAAATACTTGATTTTTTTACTGAACCGTTGTCTTAGTGACCCGATGGAATTCTTTTGTTGTTGGAATATATAAATAAAGAGACAAAATCAACAGGGGATATTTAAATCGGATTTTTTCCATTTTTGCGATACGAAATTAAATTTGTTGGAAAAGATTGATGGGGATAAACCTCAGCGGTTTGTATGCTTGCGTGAATGGGCTTTTTTCGTTATGTGAATGCGTGAATTTAATTTTTTTTTTGTGTGAATGCGTGAATCAAAGATTCCCCGATCGAGATTGCCTGAATTGTAAAAAATAATTGCGTGAATGTGTGATTCTTGGGGGTGACTTTTACTTTGAATAAAATCATTTTTTTAACACCACTTCTTTCACTCTATAGAACCATTTCAAGAAGATGTTACAGATGAGAGGCTAGAAGAACTGATGACATCAGCACAAATGGCCAACATTAATGCTTTGCGGGTGTGGGGTGGTGGTATTTATGAGAAGGATAAGTTTTACCAGTTGGCGGACGAGAAAGGGTATGGTAACTAAAGTTTAAGATTTTGGTATTAAATTTCTGAAAAGTAGTTTTTATTTTTTCCCGATGAAAAACCTTTTTGGACCTCGCCATTTTATCCATTCTGTACACTATACCTTACGTTTTTCGTTCGTTCGTTCGTTGTCGTTACTCTACGGAAATGAACGTTTAACTTTCCGTAGAAATCGGCTCTGTGTACAGACATTTTATCATCCAACTATGAGTTTTCAAAACAAACGGCGAAATCTTTATCAGCAAAAACAAATCAGCAATATAAACAAAAAGTCGTAAAACAATGCCATATTTGACGAGTCATGGATAAATTTAAAGCCACCGACAGCCTATTATATTACACCTGATATTTTCTGTAAAAATACAGTCTCTCGAAACAATTTTGTGAGCAGATTTTTATCACAACACTACAAACAGTGCTTTCTCCAACATGAAATTAAAGAATTGTAAAAAAAGAAGTAGTAATTTGACTATTTTTTCATTTCGTTGCGACAATATTATTTTCAATAATAAAACAAATACTCTTCTCAGAGGCTTATGAAAAGTTTTGATATTCTTCGAAAAATTCATAGTTTGAATTGCCAATGATCATGACAGCTGAAATATCATCTTTGATTAACGATTATTGACTTGTGACTTTAGAACTAGCTCAGTCCTTTGGCCTACCGCTCCCTAAGCCTAGGGGCTCCTGGAGCCCTAAAACGTTCTTTTCTGATCAAACAAAAGAACCCAGCCAACTCTCAAGGGTCTAATTCTCACCAGGGCCATGCAATTGTGACATTTTGACCATTTGGAAGTGGCTCTCCAGAGGTCGAGAAATTAAGATAATAGGCTTAAAACGTGCGCTATAAGCCGTATAAGGCCGAGATAATGCGTTTTACCCTTATATAGCTAAAATCTTTAGGTTCTGCCCCACTGCAAAGACTCTAAACCCTCCAAAGCACTGCATTGGGTTGTCCTACAACGTTTTTTAAGCATTTAGAACCAGCTTAGTCCTTTGGTATTCGTGATATTTTTATACTATACATAAATTGAAAACAAACGAAATTGAAACTCGTTTAAATTTTACAATTTCAGCTACCTTGAAGGGGAAAACTTTATCGGGGAGGTTGATTAACGATACGTGACGAACTCTTTTTACCAAAACGAAAATTTTTTCGAACAAGCTGTTTTAGAAGACGAAAACTATCACTAAATTAAATTTATTCTCGACGTGTCTCCAATATCTATAAGTGATTAAATTATTTTAAGCAGAGATTTGATTTTGTTGGCAATCTCCTATGAAAAATACACGGGAAAAAGTTAAAGAACAGAACAAATGAAGATACTTATTGAAAATTATTTTAAAAAAATCACCCTGCTTTCAAAATAGGTGCTTGTAAACGGTGAATAGAGGATTGGCATTGCTTCATTGAAAGGTCCAGGTAGATTACGACCACGATAAGCTTGGATAGTTGGCATTAAGTGAAGCAAAACAATCAAGGCAATTTGTACAGTCGTCTGCCTATCAATTTTAAACTTAATATCAGAGCACTAAGGCTTATAGTTACCAGAACAATGGCCAAAAGAATTTGACTGGTCAAGGCTTTCCGTTTTATTCCTCTCGACAAACGTAATTTTGAGTTGAATGCTAGCAATAAATTTTGACATTTGATAAGAATTAATGTGTAAGGAGAAAACACTAATAACGAAATGACCAACAACTCCATCAAACAAAGTTCACGTGTAGTTTTCATCAAAAACGGTATTTGCTGGACTTAGGGCTTTTTAGAACGTGGAATGTACGACTTGGGGCTTTTTAGAACGTGAAATGTACGACTTGGGGCTGGACGAATTGGTAGATACTTTACACGTAAAAGTCAACTTGACTCACATTTAAAGACAAATTGTGAATAAAAGTTGTACAACCAAAAAAAAGAACCACTTAGTGATTTTTTATGATTTATTAGTTAAAATATTTTGGAAAACCCATTGTTAATGAAGTTAGAGCTTGCATTACTTCGAATCAATGAATTAGATATTGTCTTTTTGCTACCGCCCATAATCCTTTTGGGTAGGTAAAAAACGGCCTTCCAAAGTGGAATCTGAATCAGCAAAAACCTCTCAAATTTGAATATCTCATTTCGTTAATCTTTCTGATACATTTATTTTACTGTAGAATTTTGATTTGGCAAGATTTGATGTTTGCAGTAGCCTTATACCCAGTCAATGAAGAGTTTTTACAAAGCGTTTCTAAAGAGATTCGATATCAGGTATTAGCAATAATTGGGTTTGTTACCTCGGGTTAGCATACCCTTACATGTGCATTGTAAATGGAAAACCCTTGCATTGTTCCTAAAATTTTCACTCCAAAAGTAGACTCATCCCCAAAATAATTTTATAGTTGAACCCCCTCCCCATTTTATCAAAATTGGACAGTGAAACCACCACC